>JAGSMU010001133.1:0-26095 GCA_029286865.1 Teinopalpus imperialis
AAGAACGGTGTCTAATGATTAGACTACACTAGTACTGAAAAACGAAGAGATTTGACATGCTATAGAACTGTGAATAACTTGCGAAGATATAGGCAATTCTATAAAACAGAGGCCTCACCACTATACCTCAGTTTCAAAGAAAAAGCGGATTTTTCCTAGTTCATGTGTGTTTTCTTACAGGGTTTCGCCTGATTTGGTGGTTATGGACCGGTGACAAACCGAGAACAAAAACAGCACGAAATAGGAAGAAACAAAAATTTTAAATTTAGATTAGAATTACGTAAGTATAAAAGATTTAAAGGTGAAGTGATAGTAACTGTAAATGGCCTGAACGCGGCACAAGAACGGTGTCTAATGATTAAGACTACACTAGTACTACAAAAAGAAAAACAGACATGCTATGAACTGAATAACGCGAAGATATAGGCGATTCCTATAAAACAGAGCCTCTACCACTATACCTCGGTTTCAAAGAAAAAGCGGATTTTCCCTGGTTCTGTGTGTTTTCTTACAGGGTTTCGCCTGATTTGGTGGTTATGGACCGGGACTGACCGGCCGAGCAAAAACAGCACGAAATAGGAAGAAACAAAAATTTTAAATTTAGATTAGAATTACGTAAGTATAAAATTTAAAAGGCAGTGTCAACCGCTATAAATGGCCTGAACGCGGCACAAGAACGGTGTCTAATAGTTAGACTACACTAGTACTACAAGAAAAACAATTTTGACATGCTATGAACTGAATAACGCGAAGATATAGGCGAATTCCTATAAAACAGGGCCTCACCACTATACCTCGGTTTCAAAGAAAAAGCGGATTTTTCCTAGTTCTGTGTGTTTTCTTACAGGGTTTCGCCTGATTTGGTGGTTATGGACCGGGACTGACCGGCCGAAACAAAAACAGCACGAAATAGGAAGAAACAAAAATTTTAAATTTAGATTAGAATTACGTAAGTATAAAATTTAAAGGTAAGTGATAATAACTATAAATGGCCTGAACACTTGGCACAGAACGGTGTCTAATGATTAGACTACACTAGTACTACAAGAAAAACAATTTTGACATGCTATGAACTGAATAACCTTGTAGAAGATATAGGCAATTCCTATAAAACAGGGCCTCACCACTATACCTCGTTTTGAAAGAAAAAGCGGATTTTTCCTAGTTCTGTGTGTTTTCTTACAGGGTTTCGCCTGATTTGGTGGTTATGGACCGGGACTGACCGGCCGAGAGCAAAAACAGCACGAAATAGGAAGAAACAAAAATTTTTAAATTTAGATTAAATTACGTAAGTATAAAATTTAAAGGTAGTATTAATAACTTCTCAATGGCCTGAACGCGGCACAAGAACGGTGTCTAATGATTAGACTACACTAGTACACTACAGAAAAACAGATTTTGACATGCTATGAACTGAATAACGCGAAGATATAGAGCGGAATTCCACAAAACAGGGCCTGCATATACCTCGGTTTCAAGAAAAAGCGGATTTTTCCTAGTTCTGTGTGTTTTTCTTACGGTTTCGCCTGATTTGGTGGTTATGGACCGGGACGGCGGCCGAGAGCAAAAACAGCACGAAATGGAAGAAACAAAATTTTTAAATTTAGATTAAATTACGTAAATGCAATTTAAAGGTAAGTGATATGCTATAAATGGCCTGAACGCGGCACAGAACAGGGTGTCTAATGATTGGAGCTACACTAGTACTACAAAAAACAATTTTACATGCTATAGACTGAATAACGCGAAGATATAGGCGAGATTCCTATAAAACAGGGCCTCACCACTATACCTCCGGTTTCAAAGAAAAGCGGATTTTTTCCTAGTTCTGTGTGTTTTTTTCTTACAGGGTTTCGCCTGATTTGGTGGTTATGGACCGGGACTGACCGGCCGAGCAAAAAAGCAGCACGAAATAGGAAGAAACAAAAATTTTTAAATTTAGATTAAATTACGTAAGTATAAAATTTAAAGGTAAGTGATAATAACTATAAATGGCCTGAACGCGGCTGGGAGCAGTCTAATGAGTTAGACTACTAAGTACTACAGAAAAAAAAACAAAGATTTTGGCATGCTATGAACTGAATAACGCGAAGATATGACGGAGTCCTATAAAACAGGACTGCTCACCACTATGCCTCGGTTTCAAAGAAGAAGCGGATTTTTCCTAGTTCTGTGTGTTTTCTTACAGGGTTTCGCCTGGTTGGTGGTTATGGACCGGGACTGACCGGCCGAGCAAAAACAGCACAGGAAATAGGAAGAAACAAAAATTTTAAATTTAGATTAAATTACGTAAGTATAAAATTTAAAGGTAAGTGATAATAACTATAAATGGCCTGAACACTTGGCACAAGAACGGTGTCTAATAGTTAGACTACACTAGTACTACAAAGAAAAAAAAAAACAATTTTGACATGCTATAGACTGAATAACTTGCGAAGATATAGGCCGAATTCCTATAAAACAGGGCCTCACCACTATACCTCGGTTTCAAAGAAAAGCGGATTTTTTCCTAGTTCTGTGTGTTTTCTTACAGGGTTTCGCCTGATTTGGTGGTTATGGACCGGGACTGACCGGCCAAGGCAAAACGGCACGAAATAGGAAGAAACAAAAATTTTAAATTTAGATTAGAATTACGTAAGTACTTATAAAATTTAAAGGTAAGTGATAATAACTATAAATGGCCTGAACGCGGCACAAGAACGGTGTCTAATGATTAAGACTACACTAATTACTACAAGAAAAACAATTTTGACATGCTATGAACTGAACTTGAAGATATAGGCGAAGATTCCTATAAAACAGGGCCTCCACCACTATACCTCAGTTTCAAAGAAAAGCGGATTTTTCCTAGTTCTGTGTGTTTTCTTACAGGGTTTCGCCTGATTTGGTGGTTATGGACCGGGACTGACCGTGAGAGCAAAACAGCACGAAGCCGGAGAAACAAAAATTTTTAAATTTAGATTAGAATTACGTGAAATTATAAAATTTAAAGGTAAGTGATAATAACTATATAAATGGCCTGAACGCGGCCACAGAACGGTGTCTAATGATTAGACTACACTGGTACACAAGAAAAACAATTTTGACATGCTATATGAACTGAATAACGCGAATATAGGCGGGTCCTATAAAACAGGGCCTCACCACCACTATACCTCGGTTTCACCAAGAAAAAGCTGGATTTTTTCCTAGTTCTGTGTGTTTTCTTACAGGGTTTCGCCTGATTTGGTGGTTATGGACCGGGACTGACCGGCCGAGGCAAACAACACGAAATAGGAAAACAAAAATTTTTAAATTTAGATTAAATTACGTAAATTATAAGAATTTAAAGGTAAGTGATAATAACTTATAAATGGCCTGAACGCGGCACAAGAACGGTGTCTAATGATTAGACCCCACTAGTACTACAAGAAAAACGAGAACGACATGCTATGAACTGAATAACGCGAAGATATAGGCGAATTCTATAAAACAGGGCCTCACCACTATACCTCGGTTTCAAAGAAAAGCGATTTTTTCCCAGTTCTGTGTGTTTTGCCAGGGTTTCGATTTGCGGTTGTGGACCGGGACTGATCACCGAGACAAAACAGCACGAAATAGGAAGAAACAAAAATTTTAAATTTAGATTAGAATTACGTAAGTATAAAATTTAAAGGTAAGTGATAATAACTATAAATGGCCTGAATGCGGCACAAGAACGGTGTCTAATGATTGTGACACACCAGTACCAAGAAAACAATTTTGACATGCTATGGACCGAATAACGCGAAAGATATAGGCGGTTGTGGTTAGGTTGTGGGTTAGGTGAAGTGAAGGTTAGGGTTAGGTTAGGTTAGGTTAGGTTAGGTTAGGTTAGGTTAGGTTAGGTTAGGTTAGGTTAGGTTAGGTTAGGTTAGGTTAGGTTAGGTTTTTACCCCTATTTCTAGGGGTCTTCTTGCATGTTACCCCGACATGATAACTCAGGGACTTTTGTTCATTTCTAACATTATCCACTTACACCATTTTTGTCGAAGTCTTTATCTCTGTATACATCGTATTCTATTCTTATATATATTTCTTCTTAGTCAAACTTAATATATATATAGTTCTAAATTTAGTTACTATGTAGTATACATAACCAAATATTCACAATGCCATACTACTAACATCCTCATACATTCATTTTGTTTTATTTTGTCGTATAGCTTTCATCGCCACACGCTTGCAGAAATGCAGGAATTTCTGGCTAAAATCTCTGCTACTGATAAGGACTGGCAAGTTATTTATTGTTACTTTTAAACCTGTGTAGCTTCCTCAACATTGAGCCTCCCCGGTACGCTGACAGGACACCCGTTACAGGTGCAAGATATCCTCCTTGATGGTGTCGTCACAGACACACACGACGGGTTTCACCTGAAGCGGTTCGCAGAGTTCGAGAAAACCGCCGCCGTGGCCCGTGAACACCTGCGACAGACAGAGCGTCCATCTCCAGGTTTTTAATTACGCTGAAGGCTTCTGACGCGTCCGGGAAGAAGGCTTGGTGACGGAAGCTGCGTCACCCTTCGATAAATTCCTGTTCCATTCAACCGACTCCAAACGGATTTGTCGCTTGACGAACGAGACAGGGCATCGATCGTAGTCGGGGTCCTTTCTTGGTCTTAATTGCAGCCTCCTTTGCAAGTTCGTCCGCCCTCTCGTTCCCCTCCAAACCTGCGTGGGCTTTCACCCATGTTAGGGGAGATGTTCTTCCCACGTCCCCGCAATGTACAGATGTTTTGTCGTGCTTTCACCGCGATGCAGGGAATCCGGGTTAATAACCGTTTGGAGGGCGGACCTGAGTCGCAATAGACCCTGAAGTTCCGTGCAGAGTGCCGTAGTGCCCACTCGTATTTCACCGATTGCCAGTACCCGCTCAGACGGTGCAGTAATCACCCAGCTTGAGTTTTCGGTACCTCTTCGCCGCGCCTATCCAAATGGATAGTGCCGCTCCGACTTTCCCCTCGATTTTACTACCGTCGGTGTAAATTCGGACGGTAGCCCTCGTCTTGCGTAGGCAAATCCACACCGTCCCCATGCAGGTGAAGTCCAGCTCCAGCCTTTCGGCAGGATGTGGCATCTCGGCGTAGGGAGTCCTAGTCTCCATATCCCCTGTCCCCTACCACCTTCGCTGCGATATGCCTCTCTTTACTTGGTAAAGAGAGGCTGCTTCGATCCTATATCCAGGGGAAGAATCCGGCTAGCAGCAGCTGAATGCAGGGAGACGGTCCCATTTCACAATCTTCTGGACAAACCCTTCACCGGAGTCCAGCTGCTTTCTGGCAGACCTTTTTAGTGTCGCCGACGCCCATGCGCCCGCAGCGTACATGATCGTCGGCTCCACCACCGCCGTATAAATGGTTCTAACCACCCGGGTTCAATCCTCCTTATTGATTTTAAGGGTTCGAGTTGACGTGCCAGACTCTGTGCTCTTCCGACACATTTGCAATGTGCGCGTTGAACGTGAATCCGTCGTCCACTGTGAGGCCGAGTATCTTTGATAATTTTGGAGAGCTCGATCCTCACACCGCCTACATGGTCAGGGAGTGGTGAGTCAAACTTCAGCTTCCTCGTCACTACCATAGCCTTAGTTTTGTGTGCTGCGAAGTTTTAGCTATTTTCGACCCCACCCCCGAACATAATCGAGTACCGGTTCGGTTTCCGCCGCAACTTCTAGTGCATTGTCCCCGAGATAATCAAAACCACGTCATCAGCAAAGGCCTGACAGTATACCTCCGCCCCAATTCTTCCAGAAGAGGATTAAGCAGCAGGTTCCACAGCGTGACCCCCAATGGATCCACGCACCCCTTTGTCGTACGCTTGACCCATTCCGCACCGGCGAACCCGACGCACTGATCGATCGCTAAGATAGCTGTCAATTAGGCGCCTCAGGTCCACTGCACCTGCCTCTGCCAGTTCGAGTTCGATCGCGGGTCACCACGTTATCAGCTGCTCCTCTCTATGTCCAGCGACACCAAAACAATGAGCTTTTCTCACGAAGTTTATCATATTTAGGTGCGTCTATCATGGCACAGAGGGAGTTCGGTACCACGCGTTGCAGCATGAAGCCGTACTGGCTGTCACTGATCTGGGGCACTATGTGCCACCTGATTCTCTGGACAACCATCTTTCGCAGATCCACCTATAATTTGGCAAGAGATTCATGGGTCTGTGACTTTAGGTCCGCGTATGTGTCCTTTTCCCGGCTTCCGTATGACTACTACCACAGCTTCCTTCCACCTTGCAGGAAGTAAGAAAGACTTAGGCACTTGTTCATAAGTGCGAGGAACAGGTCAGGGGTCCGCGTGATTGCCGTACAGCAGATGTCGGAGGTAAGGCCGTCCATTCCAGGCGCCTTTTGGATTGAACGACGACGCGGCTCCACAGCAGTTCGCTCTTGGTGAATGGTGGGTTGCATGAGTCATCAGCAGCCCCTCATTTATTGTATCTGCAATTTTACTTCGTTTTGTGTGTTCCACGTCGTCGTTGGCGGGATTATCCTCTGGATAGAACGTATCCGCCAGCAATTTCACGACTCCTGCCCTCCCAGTACTACTCCATTTCGCACCAGAGGAACGTCCTCTTGTTCACCGGTTGTACGTCTAATCACCCGGTATATACCGTCCCAATATCGATTCTCTATCTTGCTGGTTTAGCGTCTTCCAGCTGGCGGTTTGCGCTTTCTTTACTTCAAGGAACAGTTTTCCTTGGCCTCAAGGTACTGCTCGACAACCCACTCGGCGGATCGGTGCAGCGCAAGAGATTCTGCGCTTTTTCCGCAGGACCTCTTTTTGAGGTTAGTGAGTTCCACCGTCCACCAGGGCAATCCCCATAAATTTCTTACCGTTGACTTTTTGCGTTTTTCACATCGCTTCCCGTATGGTGCGCTTGTTAGTTTTGTTATTATTTGTTCCAAATCTCTGTATTTTTAATTTCTTCTATTTTGGTTATATTTATTTCGTTGTTTCTGTTTATCATGAGTTCTTCACGGAACCTCGCCCAGTTTTTCTGGTATTGTATTTTCTTTGTCGTTCTTAATTCTATGGTTCTATTGTTGTGTATATTAATTTCAAATAGGATGGCCCTGTGGTCGGAGTTTGTCACCCATCTTCCAGGCGCCAGCCATCGATCCTCCCTAGAAGGGTCGCCGAGCAAGCTTTCGTCACGTCCACATAGCTGGTAAATCTTCTGCCGCCCCTGATGGTGTCGAAAGTGGGCTCGGTTCCCGTTGAGTAGTGGAGCTCAAGCTCGTCGAGCATTAAAGCCACCTCTGTTCCTCTCTTGTCCGTCTTTCGACTTCCCCACCAAGAGTTCCATGCGTTCACATCCCCACCCACATTAATGCTCCTGGTGTCCATACCTACTACCGCGGCCGTGATGTCGTTAAGATAGGGGCGATAGGCTTATCACCCTCAAGGTATACGGAGACTACCCCGACCTCCCAGACCCCAATCCTCAACTTGGCAACTGCGATATTCTCAGTTGTCAAGTCGGGACACTGGGTGATCTGATATTCCATCGAACACTACAATGGCGGCTTTGATAACCCGCCGGAGTTAGCCTCTCGCGCATTGTATTGTCCGTACTCGATATTGTTTCATCTCCCCTATCCTCCCGATATAAGGCTCTTGCACCATTGCCAAGGTCAACTTGCGAGTGACCGCCTCGGTCATGAGCTCTGCTGTCGCAGTTTCGCTCCTCTGCATGTTGACTTGATGACGCGATATTGGTGGCCACGATCGTTGTAAAATAGTAGGGACGCCCTTAGCAGTAGGCTATGGTGGACCTCGCTAGTGTCTCCCATTTCGACAGTCCAACTGAATGCATTGTGGTTTCTCCTGTCCAGTCCTGCCTTCGAGCAGTTACAGCACGATGGTATCTCCAGAGAGCATTTCAGTGCACTCTGCTCTGAGGTGTGGACCTCCGCAGTGACTGCACACATCTGTCGTCTCCGTGCATACCCGCTTTTCGTTGTGTCCATACCCCAGGCATCGTGAGCACTGTATGAGCGGTGATTGATCCTCCACTCTTACTCTCTGGAGATCTACATGTACAATACCCACTTGAGGTGACTGGTCCATATCGGCGGAGAAACCCTCAAGACTACGTGCGATGTGAGCGCGGATTCCTAAATAGTCCTCTTCCTGTATTTGACTTCCATCCTGTCATTGTCTTTTCCTATATCTTTCAAGAGATGCCTGTTTTGCACCTTTAACGCTCTTATAATTTTCAATACTGTTGTATTGTATCAATGTCACGTAATATGATTAATGGATCTTTATTTTGATTTCCTCGACCTTGCGTTTGTTCCTGCCTTTGTATTTTTCTTTATTTTCTTAATTTCGTCTGGAGTAATTGCAAACCCAATATTACTTTTCATCTCTTGCTTTCCTAATTTTGTCTATCTTTAATCCCTCTTCTTTGGCATTAACCACCTTTCTTATTTTATCCATCACCTGGTCTCCCGTTTCCTTTTCATCGTTGGAGGTGATCACCACAGAGTGTACCGCCGTATTCTCTGGAAGTGATCTCTGTCTGTGGTTTGGCTGCCACACTTGCGTACGATCTTTTTCTTCCCACTTTGTCTTTTAACTCTTCCGTTAGTTTTTCCATTTCCTTTTGTTTTCTTCTAGAAGAGCTTTCCGTGTTCCTCTAACTTTCTTAAAAATGTGCTTTCTACTTCTTTCTTGTCTCGTGTCCCTGTTCCGGTTCTATCGCCTTCTTCTCCTTATCTATTATCTCTGTCCCTGTAATTCTATCTTTCTCTCGCCTCCCTGACCAGCGCCGATAGAGTTTCATAGCCCGAGTGACTTCCATTTTATGTCTGTCCTCAGGTTTCTAGAGTTGTTCAAGTTCAGCTTTGCCTTGCGAGGCAGGCCCGTGCCTCTACGCTAAACGGTCCGCATACTGGTCGTTCGTGTTTCTTTCTGTGCCCCGCTGATAGTTTGCGGGTCTTTGCTTCCTGGGAAGGTGCTATCCTCTGTTTCTGGCGAACCGTCAATGTACCAGATTTCCTGAGAGTTTAGGTTCGTCCAGAGAAACATCACTAAGTGCGGGCTGTGAAGCCGGTCGTCTGGTGTCGGAGGGCAGTACCTGTGCTGCCCTTCGCTAGAGACCACAGGAGTGCTGATCGTGGGAACAACATCCACCTCTAGAACGTTTGACATTTTGTTCACAGGCCTCGTTCGCGCATCCAGGTGTTGCATTCGGAAGGTCCTCACGTACGGTTTTGTTTGTCTTTTTCGATAGTGTGCGTATTCCGATCATTTTGAGTCCTTATAACCAATACAAGCCAAATCCGCAGTTTTGTGTCCGGGTGGATGTTGATGGGTCTAATTAGAGCTGGGGTGATGGTCTATCAGCACAAATAAAGAAAAACACCCGCACAGCACCGGATAAGAACTGAACATAACCCGTTTCGTTTAAGTTCTTCAGTAAAAGTAAAGTAAAGTAACTTACCTTTCAGGAAAAATCCGATTCTTGGCTGAAAGCGAGTTCACCAGACTCTTCAAAGACTACACTGTTCAGCGTAATTTTCCGCGTCTTTTGATATATAACACACTATATTTTGAACACTTTGACTATTTCATTAGATTTGAACACGGAGCGCCTCCGAAACGATGCGCACGGGTCGGACGTCGGCACGCGATCGTTGTGGGTTAGGTTAGGTTAGGTTAGGCTAGGTTAGGTTAGGTTAGGTTAGGTTAGGTTAGGTTAAGTTGCGAAGGGTTCTCGCTTTGTCGTAGCAGCTTAGTAACCGTGGTTTGGTCACCACGGTGAAGCTATGGAACCCAAATGGCCGGCCTGCGCTCTGGTGGCCGGCCCGGAGGAGGCGCCGCCCGGGTGGGTTTCGTAACGAGCTCGCCTCGGAAGCGTGTCGGTGGACTGCTAGCGGAAGTGGCGGAGCGAGGTCGCCTTCCCCGCCCTCGGTGCCGAGGCGAGTCGCGGAGGGAGAGAGAGTGTCGGTGCATTGCGTTGCCGCTCCCCTTATCCCTGCGACCTCGTTGGGGTCGCACCGCACGATGTAGCCGTGGTGGGGCCGCGGGGAAGAGGAGTGTCGGTGTTTCGTTGCCGCTCTCCCGTCCTCCGCGGCCGAACATCGGTCGGCGGTGGAGCCGCAGACCAGATCCGCCGCAGGTTGGCTTCCGGCCCTTTACGGTTTGGGCGAGGGACTCGGGGAGTCCGGCATCTCCACCAACAGGGAGGCCGAGGTGGAAGGCGCGTCCGTGTTCCGGCGCGCCTTGCCGGAGAGGGGTGGGAGAGGGATGTCCTCCCGAAGGAGGGGCCGGCTTGCCGGCCAGCGCAGGCGGGGTCGTGGAGGTGTGTGAAAGCGTTCCTGGCCCGCCATGGCGACGAAGGTGAACACCATGGGGTTTTAGTCGGTGCGAGTCCGACATAACCCACCCTTGCCCCCGCAGGTGGGTGCAGGCATTTCCCTCATGTAAAAAAAAAGGTTAGGGTTGCGAGCTGGCGTTAATGTCGTCTGTTACGCTGACGACACGTTGGTGGTCGCCAGCGGGGACTCCTTCTTCGAGAGGACGGCGAGCCGCTGGCTGGGCGGAAATCGTCGTCGCCAAAGTCCACGAGTTGGGACTGGAGGTAGCGCCTCACAAGACCGAGGCGCTATGGTTCCACAAACTGCCGCGGAGCAGGAACCACCCGACTCGTGCGTCCGAGTAGGTGGGTCTGAAGTCAGAGTGGGGCGGTACATGAAGCAATTTGGGCTCACTCTGACAGTCGCTGGGGCTTCGAAGAGCATTTCGAGCGCCTGGTCCCCGGATCGAGAGGGCGGGTGCTATGCACAGTTTGCTGCCCAATCTCGGGGACCGAGGGAGGAAGTTCGCCGCCTCTATGCCGGGTCGTACGATCCGTAGCCCTGTACGGGCGCCCGCTCTGGCGAAGAGGTTGGCCATCCGACGCTGTAGGACTAAGATCTACAGCGTCCAGCGTAGGATGGCCATACGGGTCGTACGAGGATACCGGACGGTATCGTTTGAGGCGGCGACAATCCTGGCTCGCTTTCCACCTCTTGATATACTGGCGGACATGGACGCGAGGGTGTATCGAATTCGCGTCCTACGCCAGAGCGGTGGTGGCGAGCCAGAAGAGGCGCTCGAGGCGGTAAAAACGGCAGGAACGACGTATCGCGGCGACGTGGCGCGCAAGGCTCCGCGAGCACTATGCGCGCAAACGCGTCGTCGAAGCATCTCTGCCGATCTTCGAAGCCTGGATGCAGCGACGAGGAGGAAGACTCACCTACAGATTCTACGCAGGTGATCTACCGGGCAACGGTTGCTTCGGTGATTACCTGTAAGGATCGGTCGCGAGGCGACAGCGAATCGTTTCCATCAGAGGGCAACGACCAAGACTCCGCATCGCACACGCTCGCCGCTTGCCCGGTGTGGGAAGCCGAGCGGCGGGTCTTGGTCGTACCTAAACCTGTCCCTGCCAGCAGTCGTGTCGGCGATGCTGCGCGGGAATCGGCGTGGAGGGCCGTAGCCTCCTTCTGCGTGAGACCAATGGTCCGGAAAGGAGGCTCGTGCCGAAAGCTGGATATAGAGAGAGGACCGATCCTGCTCGAAGATGGGGCTGACGCGGCGCTCGCGCCCTCGTCACGGCCCTCCCGGTATCCCCTCTACCGAAACGTAATCTCCCACGGGTCGCTGACGATCGGAGTGGGGCCCGACCGTCCAGTATGAGCGACCCCGAGGAGGACGACGGCACGACGTGGTACCGTGTCGTCGTGATAGTTCCGCGAGGGTTCTGGGGGTGCGATCTTCGCACGCCCCTGACGGGCTAACCCGCAGCGAAGCGCAAGCCAGGCTATGTTCCCTTACGGAGATCCCGCGACCCTTCGCGAAAGCGTTGCTGGTGGCGACCACCATGGGGTTTCAGTGCGAGTCCGACATAACTCCATCCCGTTCTCGCAGGGTGGGTATGCGTAGGCATTTCCCCATGTAAAAAAAAAAAAAAAGGTTAGGTTAGGTTAGGATAGGTTTTTTTTTTTTCTTAATCTTATGTTTAATCATATTGGAACAATTTTAATTCTAATTGGATAATATGTTTATATGTGGTATTAACCATTTGTTTCCTTGGTTTGTTTGGGAGAGCGTTTCCTGGCAGAACGCTATTTGATACGTTTCTGCTCTTGTGTCAGCATATCCCCATATATTCCACCGGGGATTTTACTTTCCCCGATGGCCGTTTATTGACTAGTTTATGCACGTGTATAATAAAAGTTGGCTTTACAGTATTTATATAAAAATAATATCTTAACTATTGATTCTTTGGACGTAGGGTGTACAACTGCTAATGGATACAGGTTGTACTACCTAGTCTCATATCTCTTTAACCATACAGAAGTACTGTACGGTTAAGAATTAATTGTTGAATAAGCAAGTATATATATATATAAGTGTGTCCCGAATAATGAAAATAATGTATCGGTTAACTGGAGCGAATACGACTCTTAGCTTCAGCTTCTGCAATTTCCTGGAGGTTCGAGTCTCGAGACGCTCGACTAAATGTTCTTATTACTAACACAGAAAGTTTACTATCTTAAATATTAATTACATTTACAAATGTTAAATCAAATGTTTTAACCTATTCTTACAATATAATTTTACATAGAATATATAAAGTAAAAGTAAAGATGCATGCGCGCAACGAATAATATAATACAATATTCCTTAAACAAGAAATTAAACGCACACATGCAAGTGCTTCACAGTGGCTGTGTGGTCAGACCCGGCGTGGTCAGCATCATGGCTTCTCCGCCGCCGGCGCACGCTCGGGGAAAGAGGCGCGGCGCGGGGCGCGGTGCTCTGTCGGTTTGTGGGAACAAGAAATTTAAAACATGAATAAAATAGAGACCGTGCTGTGGTCGCTACGGTACTCCTCCTTCAATACATTACAAAATGAATTCCGCATAGCTAGGGGTGGCAGTGCGGTGCTTATGCTTAATACTATTTGTAGATGTGGCTTCAGGATGAATTAGTACGTAATATGCAAGATATCCGTTGTTGTTAATTACTGAAGAGCTAAAATTATCTTCCCAAAATTTGAACGAGCGAAATACAAAATAATTAACACTTAAATTTCTTATATAAAGCAAAGAACAATCATTTTATATATAGGTATCTATTCTATATTAACGCTAATTTCTTAAAGCTAGATTATTAGGATTTTGAAAAGAACTACAAAGATAATAACTGCGTTAATTTAAATAATTGCCGCGTCGCCGCATCTAAAAATAGATATCGCTTGGGGCCCCGGTCCCTTCGCGGAATGCGCGGGAGCGGGGCCAGACGCGGGGGTGCAGCGCTATCGGTTGTGGGAATAAGATTTAAAATAATTTGTGCTAGCGAAGAACATTGTCCATGCCATTTGTCACCGAGCGGCGATGCTCGCAGTTGAATACGGACATCGTTCGCAGCCCGGGAATGTCAGTATGTGCCAGAGGCTTAAACATTAGTTTGACATAATTAAAGGTATTTACAAAGCTGGCCTACTACAATTTAATAAATGGTAAATAATATGATCGTAAAGAAAATAAACATAAATATATGACGACATTATATGCTGCAAAACAACAATTATTTATCTATATACAAGTATCTATTCTAATTAATCAATACGATAACATAAACACCGACCGCGTCGCCGCATCTAAAAATAGATATCGCTTGGGGCCCCGGTCCCTTCGCGGAATGCGCGGGAGCGGGCGAGGCGGCGACGCAGCGTGCCGTCGGTTGTGAAAGTAAAATGTATACAATTAAAAATTTAACGATGTTGTATACCCTGCAAAAGCTCAGCGGTGCTCGCCATGAATACGATGCACCGTTCGCAACCCGGGAAGGGCGGCGGTACGTAATTAGACACAAATTTGACGTGATTAATTAATTGAATGCTTAAAGCCGAATAATATAATTCTAATAAAAGAAAATAACAAGATTGTAAAGAAAATAAACATAAATATATGACAACATTATATATAAAAAAAGATTCACCAATACCTTTTGTATACAAATATCTATTCTATATTAGTACTAATTTCAGAGCCAGACCTATCATAAGGATTTTGAGAAGTAATTACAAGAAAAAAGAAAGAAATTATTACTAAGATTGCATAAACAATTGAACTGCGTCGCCGCATCTGTGGAGATTAATCGCCCCGGTCCCTTCGCGGAATGCGCGGGAGCGGGCGGGCGCGACGCAGCGTGCCGTCGGTTGTGAAAGTAAAATATAAACAATTAAAAATTTAAACGGTGCCGTGGCCGCTCCCGCGTGCTCAGCGGTGCTAGCCGTTAGATACATGGTGCACCGTTCGCAACCCGGGAAGGGCGGCGGCGCGTACATGACAATAAATTTAACATGGTTAATTGAGGCAATTTAATGTATGATAAATGACATGACTTGTAGATATAAAAAAATAGTATATAACAGTTATATTAAAATGGTAAAATTTAGATGTGTGTTGAAAACTGCTCCAATCGTCGCTGACCGTGAGAGAGAGGAGCTACGCTCCGTAGTCTACTCTGTTGTCGACTCTCTCTGCCATGGCTGCAAGCGTGGGCAGGATTACTGAGTTCGCGTGATTTATAATTACTTTTGTTTTAAACTTATCATTATGAGCAACACAATTAAAACATTTCGCTGAGTTTGGAGCGTCTTTGCTTGGGCACTCAGCAACTTGATGGTCGGTGCTAGCGCAGTGGGAGCAAGGGCTCACGGTCGCTGTAATAATGGGATCGCATATGCCCGAATTGCAGGCATTTATGGCACTGAAGGAATGGAGAGAAGCTGGCAACGTGTATTTTCTGATTTTGGTCTACGGCCATCCCAGCCATATCCACCATTTTCCTGAACACCTTCGGTTCCGCTGACAAAACTGCGTTATATAAATTTTGGTTTTATTATTCCGCTTAAAGCCAGTAATTTCCGTTCTGTCTGGGCTGCCGGATTATCTCGCCGAGTTCAGTGTTTTGAACCTTGATGATGGCGACGAGATCTTCGGCAGGAGTGTCTTTGAGACGCCTTTCATTATTATCATAGGCTTAAGTCTGCGGACAGGTTCAGCCTTAATCTCTGACCGGTTTAATCTCTGCAACGTCATCCCGCTGGGTCGTGGTATCAAATTCGATACGCAGTTTGCCACCACGGACAGCTTGGATGCGCTGCGCGTATGATGATTCGCGGTACGTGATGCTTTCTTGAAAGCTTGAATCACCTCTTGCCTGGTCTTAGTCTCCGCCACCGTACTCACGATGATGGCGGGCTTAATGCAGGCGGTGGCGTATATGCGCCGAAGCTGTGGCGCCACCGCCCTGAGTCGCTGGAGTGCGGCCGGTCATTGCGGCCTGAGCGTATGACGTGGTCGAGTCTGTTGGAGCTGAGCTGAAATCTGCCTGAACCGGGCTATCTCGTCACGCACACAGGCCACGATGTCAGCCTTTAGGTCGCTGTCGATGGGTGTGAGCGCGGGTGTGGTTGCTGCATCAGAGTGATGCTAGCCAACCGCAGGCCGCATCGACGAATCTCCGTCGCAAGCTCTCAGCACGAGCCGCTTAGTTGGCCGCCGTGACCGATTTACCCTCAGTCACGGCTTTGTTTATACATTCGGTGAGCTTGTAGACAACGCTTAAAACGTGTCTACATCGCGGTTCTTCCACCCCCGCCGGTGGAGAGGTTATCCGCCGCTGTCGTCTTACTCCGACATCGCAAGCGATTACAACATAAATTTGCGGGGAAACGGTCTCTAATGTACAAAGTTTGCAATAAAACTATTTTTTGGTGTGTCCTCACTGGCCTCAAAACTAGAATTAAACACTAATATTAATAAACAAAAAGTCTTAAGAAGATTTAAAAATTACAAACTGTAGGGTCCATTTAACGAAAAATAGTCTGTAACTTAAAACTATTGTTCAGAAAAAATCTGGAAATTTGATACACAGAATGATAGGTAGGTGGTCTATCCAAAACACAAAAAATAAAGGGGTCATCAGTGACAGTATGAAAGCCACAAAGTTTGAAGCTCAACTCCGGCACAATACACTTTAAAAACAGTTTTTGCCCCAAAATGGGCTTAAAGTAAATAAATTGTTAATAAAAACTACACCATCACATGTTCACACTTTTCACGTCTTTGATACATAATACATGACTATTTTCACAAAACTTTCCCACTGTGATTTTTTAAACACGGAGCACTACAGTAACGCTGTGACAATGAGCGAGCGAGGACTGGTTAGGTTAGGTTAGGTTAGGTTAGGCTAGGTTAGGTTAGCTAGGGTTAGGCTAGGTTAGTTAGGTTAGTTGAAGAAGTTAGGTTAGGTTAGGTTAGGTTATTAGGTTAGGCCTAGGGTTAGGTTAGGTTGCTTTAGGGTTAGTTAGGCTAGGCTATTAGGTTGCAGCTGTGCTTGAAGGAATAGGCTTGTGGGTTAGGTTAGGTTAGGTTGTGGTTAGGCTAGCAGCTGAGTTAGGCCAGGGGTTAGGCTAGGGTTGGGTTAGGTTAGGCTAGGCTAGGGTTAGGCTTAGGTTAGGTTTTGTACTCTCTCACTTGGGGCCCTCAGTGCATGGCCACCGCATGAAGATAACTCACAGGGACTTTTTTGTTCATTTGTAACATTATCCAATTTACACATCTACGGAGTTTTGCAGCCATTCTGTATACATCGTATCTGCCCTATATATTTCTTCTTAGTCAAACTTAATATATATATATAGTTCTTAATTTAGTTACTATGTAGTATATGCACCAAATGTATTCACACATATACTAACATAGTCATACATTCATTTTGTTTTATTTTGTCGTATATTTCATCGCCACACGCTTGCAGAAACGCAGGAATTTCTGGCTAAAATCCTGCTACCGATAAGGACTGGTGCGTTATTTATTGTTACTTTTAAACCTGTGTAGCTCTCAACATTGAGCCTCCCCCGTGTTGACAGGACACTCCGTTATGAGGTGCAAGATATCCTTGATGGTGTCGTCAGCTGGTAATAATATCGACGGGCTCTCTTTACACCCAGCGGTTCAAGTATTCGAGAAAACTGCCGTAGCCCGTGAACACCCGCATACGCAGAGCGTCCATCTCCAGGTTTTAATTACGCTGGAAGGTTTGACGCGTCCGGGAAGAAGGCTTGTGACGGAAGCCGTGTCACCCTCTCGATACCTCCTGTTCCATTCATCGTAACCGACTCCAAACGATTTGTCGCTTGACGAACGAGACAGGGCATCGATCGTAGTCGGGGGGTCCCTTTGGTCTTAATTGCAGCCCTTTGCAAGTTCGTCCGCCCCGTTCCCTCCAAAACTGGCGCGGGCTTTCACCCGCGTTAGGGAGATGTTCTTCCACGTCCCCGCAATGTACAGATGTTTTGTCGTGCTTTCACCGCGAGGGGAGATGGAATCCGGGTTAATAACCGTTTGAGGCGGACCTGGAGTCGCACAGACCCGGTTCCGTGCAGAGTGCTGTAGTGCCTACCTCTCGGTGGTTTCACTGCATTGCCAGCAATTCCGCTCCGGTAGACGGTGCAGTAATCACCCAAAGAGTTTCGGTACTCTTCTCGGCCGCGCCTATATCCAAATGATAGCCCGACTTCCCTCTCGATTTTACCGCTACCGTCGGTGTAAATTCGGACGGTAGCCCCAGGTTCTGCGTGAAAACCACACCGTCCCCCATGCAGGTGAAGTCCAGCCCAGCCTTTCGCAGGATGTGGCATCTCGGCGTAGAATCCCAGTCTCCATATCCCTGTCCTCACCACTGCTGCGATATGCCCCTTTACTTGGTAGAGGCTGTTTCCGATCCTTATATCCAGGGAAGTAATCCGCTAGGCAGCAGGCTTTCGGGAATGCAGGAGACGGTCCTACGATTTCACAATCTTCCTGGACAAACCCTCTGCACGGAGTCCAGCCGCTTCTGGCAGACTTTAGGTGTCGCCGACGCCTATGCGCCCGCAGCGTATGATCACTGGTTCCACCACCGCCGTATAAATGGTTCAACCACCTGCTCAATCCTCATTGATCTTTTAAGGGTTCTCGACAGTTGGACGTACAGACTCCGGTGCTTCCGGACACACATTCTGTAATGCGTTGAACGTGAGTCCGTCGTCCACTGTGAGGCCGAGTATCTTGATAAATTCTTGGAGAGCCTGATCCTCACACCGCCCGCTTTGTCAGGAGTGGTGAGTCAAACTTCAGCTTCCTCGTCACTACCATAGCCTTAGTTTTGTGTGCTGCGAAGTTTAGCTTATTTTGACCCCCACCCCGGAACATAATTGAGTACCGGTTCGCCTTCCGTTGCACTTCTTAGCGCATTGTCCCCCGAGATAATCGGCAAACCACGTCATCAGCAGTGCCTGACAGTATACCCCCTCTGCCCCAATTCTTCCAGAAGAGGATTGCGCAGGTTCCACATGTAGGACCCCAATGGATCCTTGCACGCACCCCTTTGTCGTACGCTTGACCTATTCCGCACCGGCGAACCTCGACAAGTGCACTGATCGACCGCTAAGTACGGTCAATTAGGCGCCCCAGGTCCATCGGGCATCCGGTTCCGCCAGTCTGAGTTCGATCGCGGGCCACTACGCATTATTTCCATCGCTCCTCTATGTCCAGCTAGTACCCGCACGAGCTTTTTCACGAAGCCGATCATTTAGGTGTCCCATCATGGCACAGAGGGAGTGCCCGGTACTACGTTGCGGCATGAAGCCGTACTGGCTGTCACTGATTCAGCACTGTGCCACCTGGATTTCTGACAAACCATCTTTTCGCAGATCTTACCAGTACCGGCAAGAGACCTATGGGGTCCGTAGAACTTAGGGTCCGCGTATGTGTCCTTTCCCGGTTTCCGTATGACTATTACCACAGCTTCCTTCCACCTTGCAGGGAAGTAAGAAAGACTCAGGCACCGTTCATAAGTGCGAGGAACAGGTCAGGGTCCAGCGTGATTGCCGCGCCAGCAGATGCTCTAAGGTGGCGCCGTCCATTCCAGGCGCCTTTTTTGATTGAACGACGACGCGGCCCACAGCAGTTGGCTCTTGGTGAATGGTGGTTGTATGTCGTCACGCAGCCCTCATTTATTGTAGATCTGCAATTTCTCTACTTGCTTGTGTTCCACGCCGTCGTTGGCGGAACAGTCCTCTGATAGAACGTATCCGCCAGCAATTTGGCCGACTCCTGCCCTCCCAGTACTACTCCATTTCGTTCAGAGGAACGTCCTCTTTGTCTCAATTCCGCTGCACGTCTAATCACCCGGCATATACCGTCCCACATCGACTTTCATTTTGCTGGGTCGGCAGAAGGCCTTCCAGCTGGCGGTTTGCGCTTTACTTCAAGGAAATAGTTTCCTTAGCCCCGCGGTACTGCTCGACAACCCACTCTCGACGGATCGGTGCAGCGCAAGAGATTCTGCGGCTTTTTCCGCAGGACCTCTTTTGAGGTTAGTGAGTTCCACCGTCCACCAGGGCAATCCCATAAATTCTTTTACTGCCGACTTCTTTTTAAGTAAGCTCTTTTCACATCGCTCTGCATGGCGTGCTTCTGTTAGTTTTGTTATTATTTCATTCCAAAATCTTCTGTATTTTTACCCTTCTATTTTGGTTATAATATTTCTGCTGTTTCTGTTTAATTAGCGAGTTCTCACGGAACCTCGCTCCAGCTTGCTTTTCAGTATTGCTGGTATTTTCTTAGTCGCCTTTGACCTGTGGTTCATTATTGTGTATAATTTCAAATAGGATGGCCCTGTGGTCTGCTTTCCGCCCACTTCCAGGCGCCAGCCATCGATCCTCCCCAGAAGGGTCGCCGAGCAAGCTGTCACGTCCACATAGCTGGTAAATCTTCTGCCGCCCCGGATGGGTGCCGAAAGTGTAGCTTCCGGTTCCTGTTGAGTAGGTGGAGCTCAAGCTCGTCGAGCATTGTGCCACTTCTGTTCCTCTGTCCGTCTTCGACTTCCCACCAAGAGTTCCATGCGTTCACATCCCCACCCAATATCACGTCTCTGGTGCCCATACCTACTACCGCGGCCGTGATGTCGTTAAGATAGGGGCGATAGGCTTATCACCCCCGTATACGGAGACTACCGGATCTCCCAGACCCCAACTCTCAACTCTTGGCAACTGCGATATTCTGCTGTCAAGTCGGGACACTGGGTGATCTGGATATCTATCGAACACCGCTAATGGCGCTTTTGATAACCCGCTCGGAGTTAGGGGCCTCGCGCATTGTATTGTCCCGTACCTCGATAATATTTCATCTCCTCCCGATATAAGGTTCTGACGACGACCGCTGTCTCCCATTTCCCGGACAGGGCAGTCCGAACTGAATGCATTGTGCGGTTTCTCCCGTCCAGTCCCGGCTCGAGCAGTCGCACGACGGCACTCCAGAGAGCATTCCAGCAGGTTAGGTTGTGGTTAGGGTTGAAGTTAGGTTAGGTTAGGTTAGGGTTAGGCTAGGTTGTATTAGGCTAGGTTAGGCTAGGTTAGCCAGTTAGGCTAGGGTTAGGTTAGGTTAGTTAGGTTAGGTTAGGTTAGGTTAGGTTAGGTTAGGCCAGGTTAGGTTAGTTAGGTTGTTAGGTTAGGTTCGGACAAGTCCGGGCAAACCTAAAAGGGTCGTTTGTCTGGCCTGCGGGTCGCAACAAGAATGGCTGGAGGCGGCGACCTTCGGAGCTGGCGCGAGGGTCTCTGCAGCCCCAAACATCGAGAAGCCTGCCAGAGAACGCGAGCTGCGTCTACGGAAGCAGTGAGCTCTGCACCGAGAGTAGGAGCCCGGACAGAGGAGCTCAGCGCACTCCGGAAGGCGGGATGAAGCACTCTGCGGCTAGGGCACCTCCGTGCAATGCCGCCAAGACGCCAGTGTCTGCGCCGTCGGGCAGGGGACTTCGAGAGTCATTGATGGAGCGGCCGATAAGCCTTACCGAGAGAAAGTTATGGCTTGGAGCGCAATCGCCCTGACGTCCGCTCTGGCTGGTCCTCCAATACAGGGTTCCTCCGTCAGTGCCGCGCAAAGAAGAAGTGCGGCAAGGAAAGCGTGCTCCAGCGTCAGCAGCGCCAGCTCCTGTCGCGCCTCGCAGCTCCCGCGCTTCCCGCAGCCTTCGCGACTACCGCAGCTCCCGCAAAGCCAGTGGAAATCGGCCGAGCTGCCCGGCATCCCAAACATGGGCGGTAGTGGCTGCGCCGAAAACCAGAGGGTGGCTGCCCGCTACTTCCCTGCAATACGCTATTGAAACTCCGAAAGGTGCCGGCAAGAGTGGCAAAAAGCAGCCGCAGAAACCGGGAAGGTTGCCACGATCAGCGGCCATCACGGTCACCGCAAGCCGGAACATAACCAGATTTTGTACGCCGGCAATGGCTGCGGGCGAAACAAAAATAAAGCTGGGCGACTGCGGCATCGGTCATTTGCGCCGCAGCTGACGGCGTTGATTACTTAGAGGTATCCGGCCCCGACTGCGCCTCTATCGACGTGCTCGCCGCTAAATGTGCAGGCGCTTAGCGACATGGACGTCCACATAGCACGTCCTTTTGAAGACCGGCGGTGCTGAGGGTGATGGACCTTTGACGAGTCTGTAACTCCAACGGAGCGTCGCAGCAGCGGTGGCTGAAGCAGGAGGCCGCCGTAGACGTAAGGGTGGGCACAATCCATCGCACACCCTGCGTTTAATGGCGTGGGGTGCGGTGTCCTCTGGCAATGGAAACTGGCCGCGGCAGTTCGTCCGGCTGGGATGGACGGCCGCTAAGATTGAGGTGCTAAGGCCGCTGCAGTGCTACCGGTGCCTTGAGTAAGGTAATGTTCGCAGCAGGTGCCCCAGAGCGAAAAGGACCGTAGCGCTCGGTGCTATGCCTGCGCGAGTTTCCGGGACATATGAAATTCGTGCACTGCGGCCGCCTTTGGGGTGTTTCGCTGTGCGCGGACGGCCGCCCAGCCAACCATCGGCTGGGGACCAAGGCCCGCGCACCAAAAAAGAAGCCACCATGAGTGGGATGTATGCAGGCCCCCTACCCAGCTACCCCTGAAAGTGCGCCACAGGAGTGCTGCTATGGAGGCTTCACCTTCAATGAAGTGTGAAGATCCTCCAAAGCAACCTGAACCACTGCCGCGGGCGCAAACCTGCTGCTGCAAACCCCTCGCGGAGTGGTCAGTTGCTCTGGTAGCGGTGGAACTCCCTACCGAGTCCCGACCATCCTCAAGCTGGTTCGGTGACAATTAAGGGTTCCGTTATCTACTGGGGTGGCGGAAGGGAGGGATCCTCCTGCACTCTGGGATTTCCAAGGGCAGGGATTCGTCGCCGTCGAGTGGTCCCCTTGTATATTGGCCGTTACGCTTTCTCCCAACAGCAATACCCTCGCCGCTTACGAGGCGAGGCGTACCTGGATGGAGTATGATTGCATCCGTGCATGCCTTCCTGTCTCCAGTGCTTTGTCCTGGGTGATTTCAACGCTCACTCTAGGATCGTGGGTTGCACCCGGGACAACGCGCGAGAAAACCGTGCAAGAATGGGCGCGGACTCTGACCTCCGGACTTTTGAATCGGGGTCCATTAGCACCTGCGTGCGGTGGCAGGGGGGAGTCGATTGTCGACCGTCGGGCGACTCCTCCTGCCACTCGCATGGTGTCGGATGGAGTGGTGAAGACGTGGTCAATTTGACTCACCAGCATCGTTCCGATGTGGCGTCAGCCCCGAGTGCTACCCGCCGCCAACGCAGTAGCGGCCCTCCGCGACGATGGTCCCTGCTGCCTGACATAGATATGCCTGAAGCCGGGCAGCCATCGCCGTACCTGACAGGGACTCCCAGCCTACCGCCCCGGATCCTGAAAGGAAGCGACCTGGTTCCGGCCACGATGACGTCAATCTGACGTGCTGATGCCTCTGGACTGGTCCCCAAGCCCGGGCGGTGTACTGGTGGTCGGCCATGCACAGTTGCGGGGACTGTTTGCGGCCCGACGCCAGTACACCAGAGCCTGCAGAAGAAGGCAAGCCACTGCCGGGATGAAAGGCGAGCGCGATGCAGGGCATGAGGCGCCACAAAAGCGCTCCACCCCAAATCGAGGATGCTATTCCCAGAGCGAACTCCTCGAGGGTTGAACAGGGACCCATGGGGCGGCCGTACAAAAATCGTACTAGGCAAGCTCCGACCATGGGTCCCTCCTGTTGACGGAAACCTTGGACCCTACCTTCGTTGGAAGAGTTGTGGGACACTCTCTTCCCCTAGGGTCCAGGGCGTTCCCGCACCCTCAACATTGCGATCAGACGAGGTCGCGGTCTGATGAGCTGGGGCGACCAACGAGTGTGAGTTGACCGAGCCGTGAGGCCTCGAGAAAGAATACGTCCCCAGGCCCATCGGGATTCCTGGTCGGGCCGCTGCGGATCGCCTGCCGCCATTGGGAAGACTGAGACAGCTGTTCAACAGCTGCCTATGCTCTGCGTCTTCCCCTGCCCGGAAAAGAGGCAAGGATGGTGCCTTTGAGGAAAGATGGCAGGATCGCCAACTCCTCCGCGTACCGACCCATTTGTTTCGCTGGATGAGGCGGGCAAATTGTTCGAAAGGATAATTGCCGCCCGCCCCAACACGCACCTGCGTCAGTGGCCCCGACTCATCGGACAGCCAATTCGGCTTTCGGCAGGCGCGATCGACTGCGGACGCGATCCTTCGCGTCCGAGAGCAGTCGCAGCAGGCAGTTGCCCGGGCGGTGTGGCATTGGCGGTCAATCTTGACACATAGTCACGCCTTAATTCGCTGCCCCTGGGTAAACCAGGAGGCCCTGCGCTCACATCGCGTGCTCCTCCCTACCTGCCGCGCATCGCTGGGGCGTACTTGCACGACACAGGCGCATCCGGTACGTGGGTCGGGACGCGTCTGTCCACCCGAGGTGGAGGTGGAACTGTGGGTCCGCCATGATCCGTGCTGGGTCCGCAATCGGAACCCGCGTACGACGCGGTCCCAGGGTTGATCCTCCCCTGTCGGCGTTAGCGCCCGCCCCGCCATGCAGATGACACTCTGGTACTGGCTGACGGGACAGCCAGGCCCATCTGGCTTGGTTGAGCTTGCGGAGCATGCGTCGTGGATAAAATCCACGAGCTTGGGTCCCGGATAGCGCCCTCAGCAAGACCCGGAGGCGCTTTGGTTCCACAAACTCCCAGAGGGAGTGGAACCACCCAGCCTGGTTTGTCTGCGTTGGTGACGTGCAAGTCCGGGTGGGACCGGTGATGAAAATATCTCGGTCTCATCCCGGACGGCCGCTGGGGCTTCGAGGAGCACCTTCGACTGCCTGGTCCCCAAAGATCGAGAGGGCAGGGTGCCATGCACCAGCTGCTACCCAATCTCGGGGCCCCAGGAAGGGAGTCCGCTCGCCTCTGAGCCGCGGGCGTTACCGTGCGATCGATGTCTCTCTATGGGGCGCCCGTATGGTCACATCGACTCACGGTGCCGTCGCTGCAGCTAAGCTCAATAGCCTGCAGCGAAGGATGGCCATCAGATCGCAATGAGATATCACGTGATATCGTTCGAGGCGCCACCAACGCCCGGTTTCCGCACCTTTGGACATCTTGGCGGAGATGGATGCGGCAAGTGGAGCAAGTTCGCCTCGTCTCTCCTCCCAGGAGGGTGGCTGAGCCCCCGGATGCGGGCGAGGTGCGAAGGCAGGAGCGCAGACGGCGCTACGAGTGGCGCGAGAGGCCCATGAGCTCCTGCTCTCGCGCCAGCGCACAAGCGCGCCTTTGCCGAGCTTCGGAAGCCCGGCTGCTGAGTGGGAAGAGGCGCGTCGCCCACCAGACGATGGTACCCTCACCGCGTCGCAGGTGTTTCGCGGAGCACCTGAACAGGATTGGATGAATTGTCAACGCAATGCCACCACTCGTGGCGGGGACCGGGATTCCGCACAGCACACGCCTGCCGAGTGCCCTGCGTGGGAGTCCGAGCGACGGATCCTGGTCCAGAGTGATCGGGCAAGATCTCTCTCCGCCAGTCGTGCATGCTGCGCTGGCGGATGGGGCGCGCATTGGGAAGGCGCTGGCTGTCCTGTAGCCGTCATGGTACAGAAGGGAGACCGCCGAGCGTGATCGGGGAGAGGGCCGATCCCGCCTCGGAGACGGCGACGCCGGGCGGGTGGCAACGTACGCCTGGCCCGTCAGCCCTTAGTCCCGGGGCATAAGAATAGGGCTAAGGTACCCTGCCTGCCAAGGCGACAGGGGATTTTGGGTCTGCGGGTGGTCAGGGTAAGCTCTGGACCACCCGGGAAGCGAACTCGGGAAGCGACGGCAACTCGTAGTGGTCTCGAGTTGCCGTAGCACCGCGAGGTGCGAGGGGAGGTCTGGACTCCCAGGACGTACCAGACCGTGCAGGCACCCGGTGCGTTCCTTGGCGATCCTGGAGCCCCTCTAAATGCACCGAGGATGACCACTGGGGCCAGCGGTTAGGAGTACCACATAACCCTGTCTCTCCCCCAGGAAAGCAGGCATCTTTCGAAGATTTCCTCGAGGCTAATAAAAAAAAAAAAAAAAAGGTTAGGTTAGGTTAGGTTAGGTTAGGTTAGGTTTTTTTTATATTAGTGGGACTCTATTTGGGTGTCTCTGTATATGTATATTCCCCATTACGTATCGTCAGGGACTTTTTTTGTGCTTTTAATCATTATATATATGTCAAAACTATTAATATTTACATGTCTACTTTAAAAAATAAACATTTCTTCTTTATTAAGACTCCAATACCAGGTCAGGTCATTTGTGAAAATCATATGAACACAATTACCAGCCAATATTGGTTACTGAAAATCAAACCCAGGATTTGTGAAACAATAGTTAAGATATATATAATTTTATACTATAATATAAAATATGCGTTTTGTAAATAAAGTTTATTATAAAAATCTTTTTTGAAACAAAGAACACTTATGAACTGTTGATTTATTGTTTATAAATTGAGTAAAGACAAGTCTAGCCTTTTATCTAGATGAAAGGTGACCAATTTAAATAAAAACAAGTCTAGTCCATAATAAAACAAAATTTGGTTAAGTCCAGTGTTTTGTCTTGGATAACTATAATGAAACAAAATTGAGTACAGCAAAGTCTAATCATTCAGGTCATTTG
>JAGSMU010000116.1:0-121067 GCA_029286865.1 Teinopalpus imperialis
ATCTAAGCACTACACCTACCACAACGTCGCACCACGCCACGGGTCGATTGGTAGAAAATGTCTTACGTCATTACGTCCGCCCTTTGAATTCCTTTTTGTAAGGTGTGACCAATAAAGTTTAAATAAATAAATAAAAAAATAAGGAATGGGCATTCGCTTTATCTTCCCCGAGAAATAGGGTTCATTATTAGTTATTGAGTGACCGGTTTTATTTACCGACCATTCGTGGAAGCCGCTAAACTGGTGAGGTGGGTCCCAAGTCGACTGAACCCTGCTTTCACCATAGTATGCCAACTTTCCCCTCATGCCCTAGATATCTGATACATATTAATTATTTAGTCGCGTCCCATTTTGAGATATGTCGGAAAATCCTATCACGATATAAATATTCATGACCACTAGAAACCTAGAAGGCATTTGTGTCGTATTTAAACTGTGGGAATGCTGTCCGATAACTTGGTAATAAAATGAGATTGTATATATATATATGTATATGCGGGCGCTGTGAATTTTAACGGCTCTCTGGAAGTTAGATATCGGAGTCCAAACACAACAACATATTCTCGTTGTAATATAACTCCTCAATTTTATATTCAAAAACACAAGCACGTGTTTGCCCACCGCATCTGGGCAACTCATCGTTTTAAGTGTTAGTAGAACACGTCCCCAGATATTTGGCGCTAAATATACTGGCGCTAAATAGCAGCACAATCCTCCTGTGTTCCGTTTGGCTAGTGTAGGGAGCCGTAGACCCTTATCACTGGTGACGAGACATTAGACCCTAGACTTCAGGGGTGACTACGCATCTGAACTAAGATTCTTTGTCAAGGACAAATGCCATGCGTGCAAATGCCTCTTCTCACTTCGGGGATCGAACTCAGTTAGCTCGCATACTGCGAATTAAAAGCGAGTGTTTACACACTGAGCTACCGAGGTTCCTATATGTATCTAGTATGTAATTTATTTTTTTATTATTAAATTATTAACAGTACCCATATACAATAAAAATACAATAAAGTGACAAATAAAATATTATAATTGATGGAGGCATTGGCATTGGCTGTTGGCATTGCACTTCGCAGGTCGCCGGTGGTGGTCCTGGCATACTAATGGCATTGCTTATGTTTCCGCAAACCCTATCCAACTTCCCACCTCTACGTATAATACTAAACAATGAACGACACGCTATACGGATGTTTATGTCGATTGCATTTCATACACGGTAGAGCAACACTGCAGTTCAAAACTAGCACACAGGTTGTTATTCCATGTGATGAGTGAAGCATTCAAATGAATCCCTTATCCGTTAATGAAGCACGCGTGTATCTTGTTAATTCTGACACACTGGTAAGAGAATAATCGAATGGCGGATTCAAAACTACCCTTTATAATAAGTCTATTGACGGTTCGAAGTGGAACATGGTTTTAGAACAAGCAAGTAAGCTATTTTTATATTATATATATGTTATTTATATGTGATGTTGGATTCACGTAAAATTAAAAAGAGGTTCTTTAAAGTTCGGTACTCGTAATTCCGCAAGACAGGACGGAATCTCAACGAACACAGTTCACCTCGTGGTGAATGATTCCTGTGGTCCATAACGTTCACGTTCATCATCGATAAGGAATCATAATGCAAATGAATCACGGTGCTATTTTATGCTGGTACTCCGCGAGGGTGTACATCACGGGTATAGCTGCCCATGAAACAAACGAGGACACGGTTCAATGCGGAATCATGATGCAGATTGTCACCCAAAGGGACTAAGATGGAATGCCTCGTCTGTACTCGTATCCAGATCCGAGCAGCATCCAAACTATCTTCTATAAACTTTACAAAACAGACATCCTTCACCTCAAGATTTCTCCTGAGGACTAAGTCACCACACAAGATCTCCTCATCAGAGGACACAGCAGCGTTGTGCTGTCTATTGTTCTGGTATACGAGCGTCAATCATGTCAACCCATTTATGCTCCAACGAATACGGTCAGACGAACTGTAACGTGTGATACTAAGTCATATTTTTAATATTTTATATTTATAATATCTCTAAATATTTATAATTATCCCCGAGAGAGCGTTCATCGAGGTTTCAACAAGGTTCGTATTATATCAATACCCTTGGGCCCTCGCCATCATTTTCAAAGCGTAATGAGTCAATCAACTCGTTGAGTAAGCTCGTAGGATATGCATTGATAATTGCTGATTTAAATATATATGTATTTGTTATTGATTTTTATTTTTTTCCAAAAAATGTGCCGTTCGACCATTCTTTTGTTATTATATTTTTACAAACTCTCAAATAACTGTTCTACCATATTCAAATATCATTTTGATCAATGTCGTTGGAGAATGCTGGGAATGATAAAGGATTTTATTTGTTAAAAAAATCTGATTATTTTCAAATTTTGGCTTCCGCGGGGTAAAAGATGTACTGAGCTGCATGTTATATAATATATCATAAATAATTTACCTGTTAAATAGAGATTACAAAAAGTTGTAACATTGATTAATATTTTATTGGTGATCTTGATGATTTATATAATCAGTATTAAGTTTAATTTTGAGTTGATTTATCTTTTTATTTTTCTTTTTGTTTTCTTTTATGTTACTACTAAATTGTTACTAACAAGATGGGCACAAGCCTGAAATAAATATATATTATTATTATTATTATAAATGGTCTTTACCTATGAAATTGCCGTTCTTCAGTATTGGCCAATTCAAACCAAATAAGTTTTAATTCGCTGTGAATTCTAAAATCAAAATTAATTTTGTTTTAAAAACATGACATTCTTTTTTACAAAGTCAGTCTTTTGTTTATTGATTAGCTTTGTATTTTCATTACGTTTGAACATTTTTCGTCATAATGGATACTTTAAAAGTTCGTGTAATTATGGAATATGAGTTCCGTCGTAGCATCAACGCGGCACAAACGGCACGTAACATCAACAACGTTTATGGAGAGAACTTTTCAAACGAACGCACAATCCGTTATTGGTTTGCCCGGTTCCGTTTTGTAAATTTTGATTTGAAAAATGACCTCCTGGTCGTCCGGACACTTTGGTCAACAATGATGAATTTAAGACGATTGTGGAAGCTGATGATACTCAATCTACAGCCGAGCTAGCAGCAGCTTTCGATGTTAACATCAAAATAAGCAAGGCAAGGTAAAAAAGCTTGATAGGTGGGTGCCCCACGAACTTAACGATCGATAACGAATGCGTTGCGACCTGCCTCGCGCTGCTCAATTTTGAACCGAATTGTTACGTGCGACGAAAAATTGATTTTTTTCGGCAATCGAAAGCGCTCAGCAGTTGGTTAGGTCCTGGTTCAGCATTAAAACAATGCCCTAAACGTAAAATGACCTCTAGAAAGTTGATGGTCACTGTTTGGTGGTCTAGTGCCGGTGTGATTCATCACAGTTTTTTTACCAAACGGCATGAGCATTACTGCAGATGTGTACTGTGAAGAACTGAAGACAATGATGGAGAAGCTCGCACATCTAAAACCAGCTTTGGTAAATCGGTCGTCCCCGCTGCTCCTACACGACAACGCTCGACCCCATACTGCACAACCAACTGATTTTTACAAGAAGGGCATCAATAAACTAGCACTGCGTTGGCAAAGATGCATCGATTACATGAGTGATTACTTTGAATTACAGATATAAATATATATATATATGTGCATATACAAACTATCTTCTATAAACTTTACAAAACAGACATCCTTCACCTCAAGATTTCTCCTGAGGACTAAGTCACCACACAAGATCTCCTCATCAGAGGACACAGCAGCGTTGTGCTGTCTATTGTTCTGGTATACGAGCGTCAATCATGTCAACCCATTTATGCTCCAACGAATACGGTCAGACGAACTGTAACGTGTTCATATTTTTAATATTTTATATTTATAATATCTCTAAATATTTATAATTATCCCCGAGAGAGCGTTCATCGAGGTTTCAACAAGGTTCGTATTATATCAATACCCTTGGGCCCTCGCCATCATTTTCAAAGCGTAATGAGTCAATCAACTCGTTGAGTTAGCTCGTAGGATATGCATTGATAATTGCTGATTTAAATATATATGTATTTGTTATTGATTTTTATTTTTTTCCAAAAAATGTGCCGTTCGACCATTCTTTTGTTATTATATTTTTACAAACTCTCAAATAACTGTTCTACCATATTCAAATATCATTTTGATCAATGTCGTTGGAGAATGCTGGGAATGATAAAGGATTTTATTTGTTAAAAAAATCTGATTATTTTCAAATTTTGGCTTCCGCGGGGTAAAAGATGTACTGAGCTGCATGTTATATAATATATCATAAATAATTTACCTGTTAAATAGAGATTACAAAAAGTTGTAACATTGATTAATATTTTATTGGTGATCTTGATGATTTATATAATCAGTATTAAGTTTAATTTTGAGTTGATTTATCTTTTTATTTTTCTTTTTGTTTTCTTTTATGTTACTACTAAATTGTTACTAACAAGATGGGCACAAGCCTGAAATAAATATATATTATTATTATTATAAATGGTCTTTACCTATGAAATTGCCGTTCTTCAGTATTGGCCAATTCCTCCTGGTCGTCCGGACACTTTGGTCAACAATGATGAATTTAAGACGATTGTGGAAGCTGATGATACTCAATCTACAGCCGAGCTAGCAGCAGCTTTCGATGTTAACATCAAAATAAGCAAGGCAAGGTAAAAAAGCTTGATAGGTGGGTGCCCCACGAACTTAACGATCGATAACGAATGCGTTGCGACCTGCCTCGCGCTGCTCAATTTTGAACCGAATTGTTACGTGCGACGAAAAATTGATTTTTTTCGGCAATCGAAAGCGCTCAGCAGTTGGTTAGGTCCTGGTTCAGCATTAAAACAATGCCCTAAACGTAAAATGACCTCTAGAAAGTTGATGGTCACTGTTTGGTGGTCTAGTGCCGGTGTGATTCATCACAGTTTTTTTACCAAACGGCATGAGCATTACTGCAGATGTGTACTGTGAAGAACTGAAGACAATGATGGAGAAGCTCGCACATCTAAAACCAGCTTTGGTAAATCGGTCGTCCCCGCTGCTCCTACACGACAACGCTCGACCCCATACTGCACAACCAACTGATTTTTACAAGAAGGGCATCAATAAACTAGCACTGCGTTGGCAAAGATGCATCGATTACATGAGTGATTACTTTGAATTACAGATATAAATATATATATATAAAATGTTTCAACGAGCCCTTCGTAGTCGCCAGAATCCACCGTTGATACCTTGACAAGCATTCAATTTCATCATTAGTCTAACAATACGCCAGATGCCAACAATAGAGCGGTGTTTAACGATTCGTTACAGAAACCGCGGACTGTCGGTTCCATTCCGTCACCACTCCATTCCAATAACCGGCCAACAATGACCCCGTTGCCCACTAAAGTACACTTGTTAAATTATCCACTGAGAAAACAAAGAACAAATGTCACTCAACAATAGTATTGTTTATTCTATTCGTTGGTTCGTAAAGCTAGATACGGCAACTAAGCTTAAACGCTCACGAATCGAATGTCGGATTCGAATCTACGACCTTAAGTCAGCAGTCCGTGCCCTAAACTATTCACAGCCGTTGACGGTACAATAATAAAAATAATTCCACCTCATTCTAATCTGTTATATATTAATTATTAATGAAACCAAAGACCTTTAGATAGCGATCCGAGTCGAGGTTTCGTACCTCCTTATGAGGGGCCCTAGGATCGTATTATAGCCCCCCCTCTGTAGCGGTCGACGTTATTCGTTCACAGGGGTTGGAGTGCAGCGGTGGTGCAGCAACAATCTCCGCGCCAGCTTCGCGGCATCGTCGTTATCTCCCTACTCAGCGGGCCTCCCGCTCGCGAATCTAATTGGATAAAGCTCTAGAGGTCTCTGGAGCAACAGTAACAATACACAAAAAAAAAAAGAAAGAAATGAATTCAATCTTAAGACAGTGGTATTAGCAGACGCAGTGTAGGATGAGCACCGCTTACATGGAGTACGATTACGTAAGTAAGTTTAATAAAGAGTTCATGCCCAGGTAGCAGGTAGCCCAGGATCGCTCTTCTTGACATGTGTACAGGTCGATCACCATATGTCCTCGTATGATAGCCTTGTTAGGAGTAATATTTATAATCCTCATAGAATATCTGCCAGCATGACGCGGCTGTGTTTCGTTTGCCCTAGGGATTCGGGGATCCACCATAATAGCATACCGTTAGGTGAACTGTGTGCTCGTTTGTCACACTTTATTATTATACAAATCAATATATTGAAACAACATTTCTATTTTTTTAATTATAACAATTCGCTACAACAAATTTCGTAGCCGAGCTTTCGAAATGAATGAAAACTAACAATTCACAAAATAATAAACGGGACGAGCTCAATTTTTACATGTAAATATATTCGTATGCGGGTGGTTTGAATGACACGTGTTGTATCAAATAGAGACGCATTCATATGTTATATATCATTTATTTTCAATATTTTACTGGGAAAATCCTTTCAGTGGCTTTGACCAATAAGAACTGATTGAAATACGTGAGCTCGTATTAAACTGAACATTGCGGAATAAATAATTTAACCATTTCATATTCGTCGTTTTGAACGTACAAAAATGAATTCAATCTTAAGACAGTGGTATTAGCAGACGCAGTGTAGGATGAGCACCGCTTACATGGAGTACGATTACGTAAGTAAGTTTAATAAAGAGTTCATGCCCAGGTAGCAGGTAGCCCAGGATCGCTCTTCTTGACATGTGTACAGGTCGATCACCATATGTCCTCGTATGATAGCCTTGTTAGGAGTAATATTTATAATCCTCATAGAATATCTGCCAGCATGACGCGGCTGTGTTTCGTTTGCCCTAGGGATTCGGGGATCCACCATAATAGCATACCGTTAGGTGAACTGTGTGCTCGTTTGTCACACTTTATTATTATACAAATCAATATATTGAAACAACATTTCTATTTTTTTAATTATAACAATTCGCTACAACAAATTTCGTAGCCGAGCTTTCGAAATGAATGAAAACTAACAATTCACAAAATAATAAACGGGACGAGCTCAATTTTTACATGTAAATATATTCGTATGCGGGTGGTTTGAATGACACGTGTTGTATCAAATAGAGACGCATTCATATGTTATATATCATTTATTTTCAATATTTTACTGGGAAAATCCTTTCAGTGGCTTTGACCAATAAGAACTGATTGAAATACGTGAGCTCGTATTAAACTGAACATTGCGGAATAAATAATTTAACCATTTCATATTCGTCGTTTTGAACGTACAAAAATGAATTTACTGCTTATAAAAGAAAAGTTTTTTTTGCCCGAGGGCTTTTACAATTTCACCGTGTGGAGAGGTGACTGAGCGCTTATGGTGCTCAGTCGATTAGAGCTCTATTAGTGGATAACCAGAACAAGGGCTACCGAGAGGGAGCCTCGACTTGGACAGTGTGACGACCCTGTTTCGCGAGAGCGTCTGACTCGGGGTGCCTGAGAGGGCCGAACCTCTGCTCGGTCAGTTGCTTCTGACTTAGGATTATCTAAATTAATATCGCTATTGTTATTAGCTATAGATATATAATATAGGCCATCTCTCTAGAGTATATTCCACCACGCGACTCTCCTGTGGATTGGCGGACTTCATACACATGTATTCGATAATAATTTATTTCTTAGACATCTTTTTTTCTTCACCGCTGAACTCTTCTTAAATAAGTTGTCGTGGTAAATATGTGTATATATTTTGGCGTCACTCTATATACTCGGGATTGCGTGGTAATCAGGTCCATAAATTCAGACGCAATGAAGGACTTTTTACTTGATAATAATCGAGTCTATAGCCCATGAAATCTGCAAGCTTACTTTCGTTAGAAGACACCCAGAGGTAGGACAGGGACAGGGTAATACAGCCCGGCTGGCCGGGCTATGTCCGACTCCACCTGACTACAACCCACTCTTCATGACGACGACGAGGCAGCCCTTGCGTGCGTACTGCGTGTACAGTCAAACGATGCCACTTAGTACTAGTGCGGTCTACTTGGCCTTGCTCCCACGAATGCTGTCACGAATCGGTCCCATATCTACATCGTCTTCCGTTGGGGCGGTTTGGTACCTCACGACAGTACACTCTATTGTTTAATTGTATTATTATCCTACCGACATATTTACAATTTATAATGATTCAAACAGTAGGTGTTTTTAGATGTGACGCTAAATGTTTTCGATAGCGCTCCGAGTCAAGGTTCACACCCCTTATGAGGGGTGATCGGATCGTATATCGCACCCTCTGTCGCCGTCGACGTACTTCGTCCACAGGGTTGGAGTGCAGCGGTGGTGCAGCAACAATCTCCGCGCCAGCTTCGCGGCATCGTCGTTATCTCCCTACTCAGCGGGCCTCCCGCTCGCGAATCTAATTGGATAAAGCTCTAGAGGTCTCTGGAGCAACAGTAACAATACACAAAAAAAAAAAGAAAGAAATGAATTCAATCTTAAGACAGTGGTATTAGCAGACGCAGTGTAGGATGAGCACCGCTTACATGGAGTACGATTACGTAAGTAAGTTTAATAAAGAGTTCATGCCCAGGTAGCAGGTAGCCCAGGATCGCTCTTCTTGACATGTGTACAGGTCGATCACCATATGTCCTCGTATGATAGCCTTGTTAGGAGTAATATTTATAATCCTCATAGAATATCTGCCAGCATGACGCGGCTGTGTTTCGTTTGCCCTAGGGATTCGGGGATCCACCATAATAGCATACCGTTAGGTGAACTGTGTGCTCGTTTGTCACACTTTATTATTATACAAATCAATATATTGAAACAACATTTATTTTCAATATTTTACTGGGAAAATCCTTTCAGTGGCTTTGACCAATAAGAACTGATTGAAATACGTGAGCTCGTATTAAACTGAACATTGCGGAATAAATAATTTAACCATTTCATATTCGTCGTTTTGAACGTACAAAAATGAATTTACTGCTTATAAAAGAAAAGTTTTTTTTGCCCGAGGGCTTTTACAATTTCACCGTGTGGAGAGGTGACTGAGCGCTTATGGTGCTCAGTCGATTAGAGCTCTATTAGTGGATAACCAGAACAAGGGCTACCGAGAGGGAGCCTCGACTTGGACAGTGTGACGACCCTGTTTCGCGAGAGCGTCTGACTCGGGGTGCCTGAGAGGGCCGAACCTCTGCTCGGTCAGTTGCTTCTGACTTAGGATTATCTAAATTAATATCGCTATTGTTATTAGCTATAGATATATAATATAGGCCATCTCTCTAGAGTATATTCCACCACGCGACTCTCCTGTGGATTGGCGGACTTCATACACATGTATTCGATAATAATTTATTTCTTAGACATCTTTTTTCTTCACCGCTGAACTCTTCTTAAATAAGTTGTCGTGGTAAATATGTGTATATATTTTGGCGTCACTCTATATACTCGGGATTGCGTGGTAATCAGGTCCATAAATTCAGACGCAATGAAGGACTTTTTACTTGATAATAATCGAGTCTATAGCCCATGAAATCTGCAAGCTTACTTTCGTTAGAAGACACCCAGAGGTAGGACAGGGACAGGGTAATACAGCCCGGCTGGCCGGGCTATGTCCGACTCCACCTGACTACAACCCACTCTTCATGACGACGACGAGGCAGCCCTTGCGTGCGTACTGCGTGTACAGTCAAACGATGCCACTTAGTACTAGTGCGGTCTACTTGGCCTTGCTCCCACGAATGCTGTCACGAATCGGTCCCATATCTACATCGTCTTCCGTTGGGGCGGTTTGGTACCTCACGACAGTACACTCTATTGTTTAATTGTATTATTATCCTACCGACATATTTACAATTTATAATGATTCAAACAGTAGGTGTTTTTAGATGTGACGCTAAATGTTTTCGATAGCGCTCCGAGTCAAGGTTCACACCCCTTATGAGGGGTGATCGGATCGTATATCGCACCCTCTGTCGCCGTCGACGTACTTCGTCCACAGGGGTCGGAACGCAGCCGTGTACAGTAGCAGTCCCCGTGCGAGCATCGTAGTTGTCGCCCCACACAGCGGGCCCACTCCCGCTCGCGGTTTAACACCAACAGCACGACACGTACACAAAAAAACGCACACAGTGTTAAAGCTACACTGCAGTTTGCCATTTTAACTGTAGTACTTAGTGCAAGTAATGCAATTTTTTTCGGCCCTCCATAAAAACAGTTATCTCGAGATTACAAGCAGCGAAGGACTTATTTATCATAAAAAAACATACCACTGTCTATTGGCATTGATATAATCTTTAAATAAAGTAAAAGTATTCTTTATGGATGACAACGTAATGACACTTCGGTTGAATATTCAATGGCGGATCCGATCTAGTCCCATTACACGGTTATTTGACATTCGAAATATCGGCGTTAGGGCCCACAGCACACATAGTGCGATGACTAGGCGATGAAGTTTAAAAGCGTTAAGTTCGCTATCTTTTTGTTTTCGGGCTGATGGCCGCTGTTAGCCGGAGCGTTTTTACAGTTACGCCGAGTTGAGAGGTGACCGAGCGCTTATGGTGCTCAGTTAAGACCTCTATTAGTGGGTAACCAGCTCAAGGGCAAGAGGGAAGATAGAGTTATGCTTCAGCTTATTTCCAGTATTAAGCAATATTAAGTATTAAGGACCCACGCTCTCGCATTTTTTTATAGAATAAGTAGTAAACGAGTAAGCAGCACTGAATGTAAGTTAGCACCGCCACCCACGAACATCCGCAATAGCAGAGGAGTCGAAGATGCGCTGCCGGCTTTTAAGAAAGGTATAGGCTCTTTTCCCATCGTTAACGTGGCCCTACGCGTCGCTGACGATCGCGAGGGTTATGGGGGTGCGATCTTCATGAGACCACTGTGGGGTTTTAGTCGGTGCGATTCCGACATAAACCGTCCTCGCCCCCTAGATGACGGCTACGTGGCCATTTCTCACGAAAAAAAAATGTCTCTTTTCTCAAAGGTCGAAACTCATTTCAGTTCGGAAATACCACTGGCGACGGCTGATTCCAGGGGCTATTAGTGATGCGAGGCAGATATATTTCGCGAAAAACGCACACAGTGTTAAAGCTACACTGCAGTTTGCCATTTTAACTATAGTACTTAGTGCAAGTAATGCAATTTTTTTCGGCCCTCCATAAAAACAGTTGTCTCGAGATTACAAGCAGCGAAGGACTTATTTATCATAAAAAAACATACCACTGTCTATTGGCATTGATATAATCTTTAAATAAAGTAAAAGTATTCTTTATGGATGACAACGTAATGACACTTCGGTTGAATATTCAATGGCGGATCCGATCTAGTCCCATTACACGGTTATTTGACATTCGAAATATCGGCGTTAGGGCCCACAGCACACATAGTGCGATGACTAGGCGATGAAGTTTAAAAGCGTTAAGTTCGCTATCTTTTTGTTTTCGGGCTGATGGCCGCTGTTAGCCGGAGCGTTTTTACAGTTACGCCGAGTTGAGAGGTGACCGAGCGCTTATGGTGCTCAGTTAAGACCTCTATTAGTGGGTAACCAGCTCAAGGGCAAGAGGGAAGATAGAGTTATGCTTCAGCTTATTTCCAGTATTAAGCAATATTAAGTATTAAGGACCCACGCTCTCGCATTTTTTTATAGAATAAGTAGTAAACGAGTAAGCAGCACTGAATGTAAGTTAGCACCGCCACCCACGAACATCCGCAATAGCAGAGGAGTCGAAGATGCGCTGCCGGCTTTTAAGAAAGGTATAGGCTCTTTTCCCATCGTTAACGTGGCCCTACGCGTCGCTGACGATCGCGAGGGTTATGGGGGTGCGATCTTCATGAGACCACTGTGGGGTTTTAGTCGGTGCGATTCCGACATAAACCGTCCTCGCCCCCTAGATGACGGCTACGTGGCCATTTCTCACGAAAAAAAAATGTCTCTTTTCTCAAAGGTCCGAAACTCATTTCAGTTCGGAAATACCACTGGCGACGGCTGATTCCAGGGGCTATTAGTGATGCGAGGCAGATATATTTCGCGAAAAACGCACAGTACTGAGATGGAATGCCTCGTCACCAGTAATAAAGGTTTCCTTCCATCAATCCTTGCACTCACCAGACGAAACCACAGCAGCATTATGCTGCTATTTTGCGCGGTCGAGTTGACCCATTCATTCTACAGCTAGAAACAAACTGCAGTGTAGCTCTACCACTGTTCAATGATTAATGACAAATGAAACTATTTACTTAAAACTAAGTTAGCCCATTTAAAAACTGTCTTGATTTATGTTGACCGATGTCATTGAAGCAATTTTTATTTTTAGGCTATTTTATTTTATTTATTTATGCCATTGAAGCCATTACGACAAGAACACCGGTCCCGGACACATCCCATCAAAATATACTGTTCAACGTTAACCACACGAAGTACACCGCACCGGGGGATGGAACTTTCTTCAGTTCAGTTACAGTTTAGAATACATTTCTATCTAAATTTGACTTTGTATCCATGGGATTTTCGTTTATAAACATTGAGATATATTCGACGAGAAAATACGCCGAGTTGGATGATTCGATTTAACTCTGAGTATAAGTTGGACTTACTTAACCGGTCTAGTTAGTCAAACAACTTGGAGCTTAGTGATTCCATTAACCTATGAGCTACCCGTTTGGATACTCACTGTAACAGGATCACTGAGCATAGTGTCTAACAGAGTGTCCAACTTGTGTTTATATTTGAATATCCTCCTACGTACGTAACGTGTTGTACACACGGATCTACATAATACAATAACAATTGACAGAGTTCACATACGATGACGAAATATTTTTTGTTTTTTACATTTTAGGCATTTTGTTTTAAAGAATCTTACTCATGTTATTAACCTTTTACTAATATTCCGGTTAACCATTCCCAACTAAGCTGAAAAATGCTTGCGTTAGATGGTTCAGGACAATAGTAGTAGCGGATTCGAACCTACGACCTTAAGTTTCGCAGACCGTACCCCGAACCATTAGGCTATTGACGCTCCAGGAAATGAGGTTATTAGACATGGAGGTTTCCTCGCCATGTTATCATTCACCGCCTAGCACGTACTAAAGTTCTTTCAAGTTTAATTTCACTACATGAAATTGCTATTAACAATGCTAATCTGTCATAACAAACATATCTTTACTATTATGAATTTTGTATTTGATAATTTTCGAACGTTTCTTGATAATATAACAGTGGGAGAGGTACGTTGCAGTTTGTTTCTACCTGCAGATTGAATGGGTCAGCTCGACCGGGGAAGGACCACGCCCTGACATAGAAGAATACCAACGTGGAATAGCAGCATAATGCTGCATTGTGCATAATGTTTCGTGCACTGAGTGAGGTAACCGGTGACTAGGCATTCCATCTCAGTCCTCAAGGGTGACAACGGGTTATGATTCCTTCTCAAGGATGAATGTAGATGTCTTGTGCCGCAGGAATCACTTGCCATCAGGTGAACTGTGTGTGAGTTTGTTACTCTCAATAAAATGTAGAAATAATATTTTCGTTTTCGATATTAACAAAATTTCTTTGTTCACTGTGTGTTACATTAAACATATTATGTATACACCCGTATATTATTCTCGGTATTTATTGCTGTAAAACTGTACGTGGAAATTATAACAATAAACGAAATATATGGGTCAGGTCGACCGGGGAAGGATTACGCCCTCGTGTTTCCTCTGGTCCGAAGACCTGGTTCCCGCTGACTGTTGGTGACTAGTGGTGGTCCAGGATGAATGGGCATCATGGTTCGCAACAATCACTTACAATTAGGTTGAACTGTGTGCTCGTTTGTCACACTCAATACAAAAAAAAATTGAATTGAGGCACTATTGCTATGCTATATGATTGATAGATCAGAGTGTAAGGGCTCGCTTTTAAATCACACTACGCGAGCAAACCGAGTTCGATCCCTGGTGTGGGCATCAATGAATAATAATTAAATTTTAAGCGCTGCTTTAAAACATGCAGTGAATATAATGCTGTAACAAGAAAGAACCCTGAAATCCATATATTTCACGTATTTTAAGCGTAAGTTGCTGGAAAGCATGCCAAGCGTCAGCTTAGCGGCTGCCGTTTATAAATTTTACCTTTTTATTTATTCATATCAATCTCAATTATTAAAATTGTATTTTTATTATATCTTGTGGTTGTCTTTCGTTCAGATTTAAATCGCTATTCAATTGTTTAATCTCTATATTGTATGTTGTTGATATTTAATTTAATTCCCATTTAATTTGAATTTGATTGTGTCATCATTTAATTTAATTCCCATTTAATTTGAATTTGATTGTGTCATCATTTAATTTAATTTTAAAATCTTATGTAATTATTTTATTATATCTTGTGGTTGTCTTTCGTTCAGATTTAAATCGCTATTCAATTGTTTAATCTCTATATTGTATGTTGTTGATATTTAATTTAATTCCCATTTAATTTGAATTTGATTGTGTCATCATTTAATTTAATTTTAAAATCTTATGTAATTATTTTATTATGATTCATTTTATTTTATTACGATTTTATTAAATTTATTTCATTTTGATAATTGAATTTGTTTTTTGTTTTTATTTTGAATATTTAATGGTTTAGTTTTATCCATTAATTAATTTATGTAACACAATAACCGTAGATTATAACAAATAATGTGTTCATGATATAACTTCATCTATTTGTGGATTAAGATTGTTTCCGTGTATGTGCTGTAGATGACGCAATTTAAATAAATAAATAAAAAAAAACAGAAATATAATATTTTTCGCAACTTTTTCACATTAAAGTACCTCAATAAAGTCTTAATATATGACTCCAAGCCAAACTAAGAATGATGAAACGCGACTGAAATCAGAAAACGCTAACTCGCTTCTTCACTGTTAAGAACATACACTTATCTTTTTATTTATTATATCTTGTGGTTGTCTTTCGTTCAGATTTAAATCGCTATTCAATTGTTTAATCTCTATATTGTATGTTGTTGATATTTAATTTAATTCCCATTTAATTTGAATTTGATTGTGTCATCATTTAATTTAATTCCCATTTAATTTGAATTTGATTGTGTCATCATTTAATTTAATTCCCATTTAATTTGAATTTGATTGTGTCATCATTTAATTTAATTCCCATTTAATTTGAATTTGATTGTGTCATCATTTAATTTAATTCCCATTTAATTTGAATTTGATTGTGTCATCATTTAATTTAATTTTAAAATCTTATGTAATTATTTTATTATGATTCATTTTATTTTATTACGATTTTATTAAATTTATTTCATTTTGATAATTGAATTTGTTTTTGTTTTATTTTGAATATTTAATGGTTTAGTTTTATCCATTAACAATTAATTTATGTAACACAATAACCGTAGATTATAACAAATAATGTGTTCATGATATAACTTCATCTATTTGTGGATTAAGATTGTTTTCATGTATGTGCTGTAGATGATGCAAATTAAATAAATAAATAAAAAAACAGAAATATAATATTTTTCGCAACTTTTTCACATTAAAGTACCTCAATAAAGTTTTAATATATGACTCCAAGCCAAACTAAGAATGATGAAACGCGACTGAAATCAGAAAACGCTAACTTGCTTCTGCACTGTTAAGAACATACACTTATCTTTTTATTTATTATATCTTGTGGTTGTCTTTCGTTCAGATTTAAATCGCTATTCAATTGTTTAATCTCTATATTGTATGTTGTTGATATTTAATTTAATTCCCATTTAATTTGAATTTGATTGTGTCATCATTTAATTTAATTCCCATTTAATTTGAATTTGATTGTGTCATCATTTAATTTAATTCCCATTTAATTTGAATTTGATTGTGTCATCATTTAATTTAATTCCCATTTAATTTGAATTTGATTGTGTCATCATTTAATTTAATTCCCATTTAATTTGAATTTGATTGTGTCATCATTTAATTTAATTCCCATTTAATTTGAATTTGATTGTGTCATCATTTAATTTAATTCCCATTTAATTTGAATTTGATTGTGTCATCATTTAATTTAATTCCCATTTAATTTGAATTTGATTGTGTCATCATTTAATTTAATTTTAAAATCTTATGTAATTATTTTATTATGATTCATTTTATTTTATTACGATTTTATTAAATTTATTTCATTTTGATAATTGAATTTGTTTTTGTTTTTACATTTTAGGCATTTTGTTTTAAAGAATCTTACTCATGTTATTAACCTTTTACTAATATTCCGGTTAACCATTCCCAACTAAGCTGAAAAATGCTTGCGTTAGATGGTTCAGGACAATAGTAGTAGCGGATTCGAACCTACGACCTTAAGTTTCGCAGACCGTACCCCGAACCATTAGGCTATTGACGCTCCAGGAAATGAGGTTATTAGACATGGAGGTTTCCTCGCCATGTTATCATTCACCGCCTAGCACGTACTAAAGTTCTTTCAAGTTTAATTTCACTACATGAAATTGCTATTAACAATGCTAATCTGTCATAACAAACATATCTTTACTATTATGAATTTTGTATTTGATAATTTTCGAACGTTTCTTGATAATATAACAGTGGGAGAGGTACGTTGCAGTTTGTTTCTACCTGCAGATTGAATGGGTCAGCTCGACCGGGGAAGGACCACGCCCTGACATAGAAGAATACCAACGTGGAATAGCAGCATAATGCTGCATTGTGCATAATGTTTCGTGCACTGAGTGAGGTAACCGGTGACTAGGCATTCCATCTCAGTCCTCAAGGGTGACAACGGGTTATGATTCCTTCTCAAGGATGAATGTAGATGTCTTGTGCCGCAGGAATCACTTGCCATCAGGTGAACTGTGTGTGAGTTTGTTACTCTCAATAAAATGTAGAAATAATATTTTCGTTTTCGATATTAACAAAATTTCTTTGTTCACTGTGTGTTACATTAAACATATTATGTATACACCCGTATATTATTCTCGGTATTTATTGCTGTAAAACTGTACGTGGAAATTATAACAATAAACGAAATATATGGGTCAGGTCGACCGGGGAAGGATTACGCCCTCGTGTTTCCTCTGGTCCGAAGACCTGGTTCCCGCTGACTGTTGGTGACTAGTGGTGGTCAGGATGAATGGGCATCATGGTTCGCAACAATCACTTACAATTAGGTTGAACTGTGTGCTCGTTTGTCACACTCAATACAAAAAAAAATTGAATTGAGGCACTATTGCTATGCTATATGATTGATAGATCAGAGTGTAAGGGCTCGCTTTTAAATCACACTACGCGAGCAAACCGAGTTCGATCCCTGGTGTGGGCATCAATGAATAATAATTAAATTTTAAGCGCTGGTTTAAAACATGCAGTGAATATAATGCTGTAACAAGAAAGAACCCTGAAATCCATATATTTCACGTATTTTAAGCGTAAGTTGCTGGAAAGCATGCCAAGCGTCAGCTTAGCGGCTGCCGTTTATAAATTTTACCTTTTTATTTATTCATATCAATCTCAATTATTAAAATTTTATTTTTATTATATCTTGTGGTTGTCTTTCGTTCAGATTTAAATCGCTATTCAATTGTTTAATCTCTATATTGTATGTTGTTGATATTTAATTTAATTCCCATTTAATTTGAATTTGATTGTGTCATCATTTAATTTAATTCCCATTTAATTTGAATTTGATTGTGTCATCATTTAATTTAATTCCCATTTAATTTGAATTTGATTGTGTCATCATTTAATTTAATTTTAAAATCTTATGTAATTATTTTATTATGATTCATTTTATTTTATTACGATTTTATTAAATTTATTTCATTTTGATAATTGAATTTGTTTTTTGTTTTTATTTTGAATATTTAATGGTTTAGTTTTATCCATTAACAATTAATTTATGTAACACAATAACCGTAGATTATAACAAATAATGTGTTCATGATATAACTTCATCTATTTGTGGATTAAGATTGTTTTCATGTATGTGCTGTAGATGATGCAAATTAAATAAATAAATAAAAAAAAACAGAAATATAATATTTTTCGCAACTTTTTCACATTTAAGTACCTCAATAAAGTTTTAATATATGACTCCAAGCCAAACTAAGAATGATGAAACGCGACTGAAATCAGAAAACGCTAACTTGCTTCTGCACTGTTAAGAACATACACTTATCTTTTTATTTATTATATCTTGTGGTTGTCTTTCGTTCAGATTTAAATCGCTATTCAATTGTTTAATCTCTATATTGTATGTTGTTGATATTTAATTTAATTCCCATTTAATTTGAATTTGATTGTGTCATCATTTAATTTAATTCCCATTTAATTTGAATTTGATTGTGTCATCATTTAATTTAATTCCCATTTAATTTGAATTTGATTGTGTCATCATTTAATTTAATTCCCATTTAATTTGAATTTGATTGTGTCATCATTTAATTTAATTCCCATTTAATTTGAATTTGATTGTGTCATCATTTAATTTAATTTTAAAATCTTATGTAATTATTTTATTATGATTCATTTTATTTTATTACGATTTTATTAAATTTATTTCATTTTGATAATTGAATTTGTTTTTTGGTTTTATTTTGAATATTTAATGGTTTAGTTTTATCCATTAACAATTAATTTATGTAACACAATAACCGTAGATTATAACAAATAATGTGTTCATGATATAACTTCATCTATTTGTGGATTAAGATTGTTTTCATGTATGTGCTGTAGATGATGCAAATTAAATAAATAAATAAAAAAACAGAAATATAATATTTTTCGCAACTTTTTCACATTAAAGTACCTCAATAAAGTTTTAATATATGACTCCAAGCCAAACTAAGAATGATGAAACGCGACTGAAATCAGAAAACGCTAACTTGCTTCTGCACTGTTAAGAACATACACTTATCTTTTTATTTATTATATCTTGTGGTTGTCTTTCGTTCAGATTTAAATCGCTATTCAATTGTTTAATCTCTATATTGTATGTTGTTGATATTTAATTTAATTCCCATTTAATTTGAATTTGATTGTGTCATCATTTAATTTAATTCCCATTTAATTTGAATTTGATTGTGTCATCATTTAATTTAATTCCCATTTAATTTGAATTTGATTGTGTCATCATTTAATTTAATTCCCATTTAATTTGAATTTGATTGTGTCATCATTTAATTTAATTCCCATTTAATTTGAATTTGATTGTGTCATCATTTAATTTAATTCCCATTTAATTTGAATTTGATTGTGTCATCATTTAATTTAATTCCCATTTAATTTGAATTTGATTGTGTCATCATTTAATTTAATTCCCATTTAATTTGAATTTGATTGTGTCATCATTTAATTTAATTCCCATTTAATTTGAATTTGATTGTGTCATCATTTAATTTAATTCCCATTTAATTTGAATTTGATTGTGTCATCATTTAATTTAATTCCCATTTAATTTGAATTTGATTGTGTCATCATTTAATTTAATTCCCATTTAATTTGAATTTGATTGTGTCATAACTTATAACCCGACTAGGTTAACTTAAATATTGTTACTTTTTTTATACTAACATTTATTTCATAGTATAAATGTTGTATGTGCATTGCTTATTTACTTATAAGTTGTAATTTTAATTAAAAATATAATAATAACATCGATCACTGGGCCCTCGTATGATATCCTCAATAAAAAAAATATAATAATAACATCGATCACTGGGCCCTCGTATGATATCCTCAATTAAAAAATATAATAATAACATCGATCACTGGGCCTCGTATGATATCCTCAATTAAAAATATAATAATAACATCGATCACTGGGCCCTCGTATGATATCCTCAATTAAAAAATATAATAATAACATCGATCACTGGGCCCTCGTATGATATCCTCAATTAAAAAATATAATAATAACATCGATCACTGGGCACTTGTATGATATCCCCGATTAAAAATATAATAATAACATCGATCACTGGGCCTCGTATGATATCCTCAATTAAAAATATAATAATAACATCGATCACTGGGCCCTCGTATGATATCCTCAATTAAAAAATATAATAATAACATCGATCACTGGGCCTCGTATGATATCCTCAATTAAAAATATAATAATAACATCGATCACTGGGCCCTCGTATGATATCCTCAATTAAAAAATATAATAATAACATCGATCACTGGGCCCTCGTATGATATCCTCAATTAAAAAATATAATAATAACATCGATCACTGGGCCCTCGTATGATATCCCCGATTAAAAATATAATAATAACATCGATCACTGGGCCTCGTATGATATCCTCAATAAAAAATATAATAATAACATCGATCACTGGGCCCTCGTATGATATCCTCAATAAAAAATATAATAATAACATCGATCACTGGGCCCTCGTATGATATCCTCAATTAAAAATATAATAATAACATCGATCACTGGGCCTCGTATGATATCCTCAATTAAAAATATAATAATAACATCGATCACTGGGCCTCGTATGATATCCTCAATTAAAAATATAATAATAACATCGATCACTGGGCCTCGTATGATATCCTCAATTAAAAATATAATAATAACATCGATCACTGGGCCTCGTATGATATCCTCAATAAAAAATATAATAATAACATCGATCACTGGGCCTCGTATGATATCCTCAATTAAAAATATAATAATAACATCGATCACTGGGCCTCGTATGATATCCTCAATTAAAAATATAATAATAACATCGATCACTGGGCCTCGTATGATATCCTCAATTAAAAATATAATAATAACATCGATCACTGGGCCTCGTATGATATCCTCAATAAAAAATATAATAATAACATCGATCACTGGGCCCTCGTATGATATCCTCAATTAAAAATATAATAATAACATCGATCACTGGGCCTCGTATGATATCCTCAATAAAAAATATAATAATAACATCGATCACTGGGCCTCGTATGATATCCTCAATTAAAAATATAATAATAACATCGATCACTGGGCCTCGTATGATATCCTCAATAAAAAATATAATAATAACATCGATCACTGGGCCTCGTATGATATCCTCAATAAAAAATATAATAATAACATCGATCACTGGGCCTCGTATGATATCCTCAATAAAAAATATAATAATAACATCGATCACTGGGCCTCGTATGATATCCTCAATAAAAAATATAATAATAACATCGATCACTGGGCCTCGTATGATATCCTCAATTAAAAATATAATAATAACATCGATCACTGGGCCTCGTATGATATCCTCAATTAAAAATATAATAATAACATCGATCACTGGGCCTCGTATGATATCCTCAATAAAAAATATAATAATAACATCGATCACTGGGCCCTCGTATGATATCCTCAATAAAAAATATAATAATAACATCGATCACTGGGCCCTCGTATGATATCCTCAATTAAAAAATATACCGTGGACTTTCCAGCAGGACTCTGCACCTGTTCACAAGGCACGAACTACCCAAGCCTGGCTTGAACCAACGTTGCGGACTTTATAAGAGCTGAAGACTGGCCCTCATCTAGCCTAGACCTCAACCCTTTAGACTTTAAATTATGGTCAGTTTTAGTTTTTAGAGGCCTGTTCTAAACGACACAGCGACATTGAGTCTTAAAAAATCTTTGGAGCAAGCAGTGGCGATATATCCTATTGGAAAGAGTGCGTAAATCCATAGATTCGTGGCCGAATAGATTAAAGGCCTGTATATAAGCCAAAGGGCCATTTCGAATATTTTTCTTTGGTATTTTTAATTCTTTTACTAATAAATATGTAGGTATAAATTTTAATAATATTACATTACTTCATTAAGAAAAATGCATTTTCATTTGTAACAGAACTTATGGCCGGACTATATATATATATATATATATATATATATATATATATATATATATATATATATATATATATATATATATATATATATATATATATATATATATATATATATATATATATATATATATATATATATATATATATATATATATATATATATATATATATATATATATATATATATATATATATATATATATATATATATATATATATATATATATATATATATATATATATATATATATATATATATATATATATATATATATATATATATATATATATATATATATATATATATATATATATATATATATATATATATATATATATATATATATATATATATATATATATATATATATATATATATATATATATATATATATATATATATATATATATATATATATATATATATATATATATATATATATATATATATATATATATATATATATATATATATATATATATATATATATATATATATATATATATATATATATATATATATATATATATATATATATATATATATATATATATATATATATATATATATATATATATATATATATATATATATATATATATATATATATATATATATATATATATATATATATATATATATATATATATATATATATATATATATATATATATATATATATATATATATATATATATATATATATATATATATATATATATATATATATATATATATATATATATATATATATATATATATATATATATATATATATATATATATATATATATATATATATATATATATATATATATATATATATATATATATATATATATATATATATATATATATATATATATATATATATATATATATATATATATATATATATATATATATATATATATATATATATATATATATATATATATATATATATATATATATATATATATATATATATATATATATATATATATATATATATATATATATATATATATATATATATATATATATATATATATATATATATATATATATATATATATATATATATATATATATATATATATATATATATATATATATATATATATATATATATATATATATATATATATATATATATATATATATATATATATATATATATATATATATATATATATATATATATATATATATATATATATATATATATATATATATATATATATATATATATATATATATATATATATATATATATATATATATATATATATATATATATATATATATATATATATATATATATATATATATATATATATATATATATATATATATATATATATATATATATATATATATATATATATATATATATATATACGTATGGACGAGAAGCGACGGAAATGGTGTAGTTGTGTCCGAAAACGGATTAATATCAGCCTTATCTCTTTGTTAACGAAGCTGTTCATGGCAAGTTGCAAGCTCTTTTTAGAGTTCGACCGAAAGTTCGGTTTCGGTTTCTGTTTCGGTCGAGTTTTGACAAAAAAACGGGTTTCGGTTACAAAAAACTGCCATAATAAATTTATGGCAGTTTTTTGTAGCATTGGAACATGGCCGTATTGACATTCTTTCGCCTTTGGACTGCGAAAATATAAAGAATCTTACTGCGGTAATAATTGTTTTAATGAAGCCACACTTGATTTGTCATATGATAACGAATGTATATCCCATGCAATTCCTTTGATATATTCCTATGATATATTGATTTAACAATGTAAATAGAAAACTGCAAAGTAGAGACTAAAATGAAAGCGAAATAATGAGAAACATGAAAATACGGTTGCATCAATCAATGAGTCAACGATTTGCATATATCAAAGGACATACTGCTCTAATAACTTCAACATTACTGGATCCGAGATTTAAAAGTACATATCTGAATTCCGATGAAGTTAACATTACCACTTTGGAAATAGAAAACCATTTGAAGATGTACACGGATGACATTAGCGATACAGTAACTGTCATTCTGGAGATCGACAGCCATCATGTTCATCTAGAATAGCGTCTTCAGACAGAGGAGAAGGGCTTTGGGACGCCCATGATAAATCTACTTGTCACTTAATAGAAACCTCTGGTGTGGAGAACAGTGAGTATTTCCAGTGAGCAACTATTTGGTACTGCTGGACAAATTTATTCAGACAGAAGGAGCAATTTGCGAGGCGAAAATGTTATAAACTATTGTTTCTTACCTATAATATAAGACTGTTTCATTATGAATACTAATAATAAGAAATAACGATTCCAGATACCTACTTGAAATTATTACTATCTAGTCGTCACCTTTTGCATTCTAATGATTACGATTAGTTTATAATAAGGTTGTTTAGCTTTCGTTTCCTTTTTACATTTTTGTTTTCGATAGAGGTATTATTATTTTTAATAATTTAATTTACGTTTTTAATACCATTCAGGTATTATTTATTTGCATTGTAAGGATAAATGTTATCTATTTATGCGTTTAGCTTTTGTGGTTACTTTTTGTTGTTGCTGAAGTGTCATACAAAATGACCAATTAAGTTTATAATAAGTTAATTTGTTCTTAAGATAAAGTTATTTATTTGTATTGTAGTGATATTACGTAACAATTTAAATAAGTAATGTTATGTTTAATATTTTTAAAATACAAATACTGAAATAAACCCCTCACCTTCGAAAGGTGGTGGTGGTGGTGATTGGCTTTTATACAGGAATTTAATCTGTTTGGCCACGAATCTATGGATTTACGCACTCTTTCCACGGGAAATTTCGCTACTGCTTGCTCCAAAGATTTTTTAAGACTCAATGTCGCTGTGTCGTTTAGAGCAGGCCATGTCCTCTAAAACTGACCATAATTTGAAGTCTAGAGGGTTGAGGTCTGAGCTAGATGAGGGCCAGTCTTCAGCTCTTATAAAGTCCGGAACGTTGGTTCAAGTCAGGCTTGGGTAGTTCGTCAAGGCACGACCAGGTGCAGAGTCCTGCTGGAAAGTCCACGTTATATTTTTAAAAAGTGTATTGCTGAGAGGTTTCACAACACGATCCAAGAAGTTTTCACTCCTTTTTCCCAAAAATGTAGTTTTATGACTCTTTGATAAGACATGCCTCACCCAACCATCACTTACGCAGGATGATGACCAAGTTGTACCTTTCCAACCACTTGAGCAGCTTCTTTAGAACTGTGATTTTGCTTTTATCTTTGAAAAAATTTTCACGATTGAAGGACACTACAATATGTTCTTCAATCGTGAACATTTTTTCATCGGTAAAGAGGATATTTCTGTACCTCTCACCTGCGTATCGCGACAGAAGGCGTTTTGATCATCCACTCTCTTTGATTGTAAAGATTGATTTAGGGCATGTCCTGCTTATCGACGATAAGCACCGAGCTTCAGGTTTTATAATACGCGACAGAGTCCTAGCGGGAATCTTCATTTCTCGCGATAAGATTTTTTGCTTCTTAATGGAGTTTCGACGAATTCTGGCTTTAACATCATTTTCAGTCTGTCAGTCAGCCTTTGTAGTTCTAACAGCACGCGGCCGCCCCGATCTTTTCTGGTTCTTCGACAGAGGAAGAGTTGTATTATCTGTTGATAGTACGATATACGAACATACGGCTGATACCAAGCTTTTGAAGTGTCATACAAAATGACCAATTAAGTTTATAATAAGTTAATTTGTTCTTAAGATAAAGTTATTTATTTGTATTGTAGTGATATTACGTAACAATTTAAATAAGTAATGTTATGTTTAATATTTTTAAAATACAAATACTGAAATAAACCCCTCACCTTCGAAAGGTGGTGGTGGTGGTGATTGGCTTTTATACAGGAATTTAATCTGTTTGGCCACGAATCTATGGATTTACGCACTCTTTCCACGGGAAATTTCGCTACTGCTTGCTCCAAAGATTTTTTAAGACTCAATGTCGCTGTGTCGTTTAGAGCAGGCCATGTCCTCTAAAACTGACCATAATTTGAAGTCTAGAGGGTTGAGGTCTGAGCTAGATGAGGGCCAGTCTTCAGCTCTTATAAAGTCCGGAACGTTGGTTCAAGTCAGGCTTGGGTAGTTCGTCAAGGCACGACCAGGTGCAGAGTCCTGCTGGAAAGTCCACGTTATATTTTTAAAAAGTGTATTGCTGAGAGGTTTCACAACACGATCCAAGAAGTTTTCACTCCTTTTTCCCAAAAATGTAGTTTTATGACTCTTTGATAAGACATGCCTCACCCAACCATCACTTACGCAGGATGATGACCAAGTTGTACCTTTCCAACCACTTGAGCAGCTTCTTTAGAACTGTGATTTTGCTTTTATCTTTGAAAAAATTTTCACGATTGAAGGACACTACAATATGTTCTTCAATCGTGAACATTTTTTCATCGGTAAAGAGGATATTTCTGTACCTCTCACCTGCGTATCGCGACAGAAGGCGTTTTGATCATCCACTCTCTTTGATTGTAAAGATTGATTTAGGGCATGTCCTGCTTATCGACGATAAGCACCGAGCTTCAGGTTTTATAATACGCGACAGAGTCCTAGCGGGAATCTTCATTTCTCGCGATAAGATTTTTTGCTTCTTAATGGAGTTTCGACGAATTCTGGCTTTAACATCATTTTCAGTCTGTCAGTCAGCCTTTGTAGTTCTAACAGCACGCGGCCGCCCCGATCTTTTCTGGTTCTTCGACAGAGGAAGAGTTGTATTATCTGTTGATAGTACGATATACGAACATACGGCTGATACCAAGCTTTTGAAGTGTCTGGAATATGACCGACGGCTCCATACCGACTTTGTGCAAGGCGACCACTGCAATCCTATTTTCTATAACACCCCATTCCATATTGTAATTTGATAATGAACCCGAAAAAATATGTGAAATGGCGCAAAATCGAAACTACTTTACTATTTTTTATTTAATTTTTTTATTTTTTTTGTTTAATTATTTATTACAATTAAAGTATAGTATACATTGTTTATGTAAATTATTTCGGCTTAATTTTTTTACCTCTTCCTGGTTCTCCATTATGTTGTATATGAATCACACATTGTGTTTTTATGTAACAGTATTTATGGCCAGACTAGTTATATATATATATATATATATATTCATCCAATAGTTTCCCCTAAACTACTGAGGGAATACATACTTATATATTTTTTTTAAATTTCAACTTGACTAGAAATTTAATACATCCGTAGTCCATCTCCATAGATTCCGTTCACATCCAGAACTACAGGCTGCTTGGCATTTAAAAAAAAATGAATAACAATCTAATGTACTGGAGGAAGAACCGCGAGCGTACCCAAGTGACTTCATTGTATTTATTCGGTCATTCGACGTAACATCGGTTGGATACCGAGTTCGTTTACCTTTCTTGTTTTGATTTTCTCTCTCTTTCTCGCTCCGTCTCTCTCTCGACCGACATAAATTGGAATAGTTAAAAGGTGTCGCGGTATGTGGGGTATGTTTACGATGTGCTTTCTGTTAAAGCATTTTGCATTAGCCCTTATTTTTAAGTTAGCCCGAGGGCATTTACAGCTTCACCGGATTGAAACTGTATTGAAACGCAATGAAACCGAGCCGTTGTTGAAAAGGTTCATCACTGGTGATGGAAAGTGGAATAGTTACGACAAGAACGTGCTAAAAAATATCATAGTCAAAGGCCTGAAACCTGAATTAACTAGCAATAAGGTGATGCTGTGTGTATGATTGGAATTGAAAGGTAACGTTTATTATGAGCTTTTACCGCCGGGAAAAACTATCAATCATTCGATCTCTACTGCCAACAGCTAATGAGACTCAAGCAAGAAATACAAGAAAAAACAGCCGCAATTGATCAACAGAAAGGGTGTGTTTTTCATCATGATAACACCAGACCACACACACTTTGGCCACTCAGCAATTATTGAGAGAGCTTGGTTGGGAAGTGTTAATTCATCTAACATATAGCCCTGACCTTCCTAAAATTTTCCCTTGTTTCGGTCTCCTCAGAATTCTTTAGGTGGTGCTCGGTAAACATCAAGAGAGGAATGTCGAAACAACTTGAAGCAGTTTTTTGGATCAGAACTCCTAAAATTTCTATAGTAACGAAATCATGCCACAGGCAAAATTACAAGTTATCGAATAAAATGGTACATATATATTATAATCAAATGTTAATAAACTATGATAAAAAATATCTTGAACTTGTATATAAAATACGAAAAAACCTTTTCCCCGAGCCATTAGTGACCAATGCAAAGTTGAACGACACCTGTAGATAACGGTGGGACGGCTAGTGGACCTATCCTACATTGTCCCTAAACCATTGTTATATCGCGGACCGCGAATGAGCCAAAAAGGTAAGAAGCCTAGTACATAAACGTTGCGACCCCTCCACTTTAAAATTATAATATCATGTTAACCAATAGTTTATTTACACAAAGCGAGCTATAAATTTATTTTTTCATGTTGTTATTGCATCATGATATTTAATGATATATATCAACATTAATTAATTTCTTTATTAAAAAATCTTTTGTATTATAGGTATTGCTTATTGAACATAATGCGTTTCCAAGAATCCCCTTTGATAGCAAGCGGACCGAGGGATTGCTTCAGATCGATACTGTAATTCGGACTTTACAAAAGGAGCTTACGTCCGCTCAGTGAAATGGGCTATGCGTCTAGATTTTGACAGTCGAATATTCGTTATTATCAAACTTCTACATTTGTTAATCTTTTTAATGTTAGCGGCCACCCCTGTTACTCGAAGAGATTGTCCATGTGATTTCAAAGATGATAATTAATAAACTAATTTTACAGGTTTTATCGCGTTTATTTTAAACTTTTCAACCTGAACTTTCGACGTCCCGACGTCGCAGTTAACCTGATGTCAAGAGGTGAGTGAACTGGCTTACTGGTCTTTAACGAAGATGCAAGGTGCAAACGTCAACGCTGAAGATTGAGCGTACCCAAGTGACTTCATTGTATTTATTCGGTCATTCGACGTAACATCGGTTGGATACCGAGTTCGTTTACCTTTCTTGTTTTGATTTTCTCTCTCTTTCTCGCTCCGTCTCTCTCTCGACCGACATAAATTGGAATAGTTAAAAGGTGTCGCGGTATGTGGGGTATGTTTACGATGTGCTTTCTGTTAAAGCATTTTGCATTAGCCCTTATTTTTAAGTTAGCCCGAGGGCATTTACAGCTTCACCGGATTGAAACTGTATTGAAACGCAATGAAACCGAGCCGTTGTTGAAAAGGTTCATCACTGGTGATGGAAAGTGGAATAGTTACGACAAGAACGTGCTAAAAAATATCATAGTCAAAGGCCTGAAACCTGAATTAACTAGCAATAAGGTGATGCTGTGTGTATGATTGGAATTGAAAGGTAACGTTTATTATGAGCTTTTACCGCCGGGAAAAACTATCAATCATTCGATCTCTACTGCCAACAGCTAATGAGACTCAAGCAAGAAATACAAGAAAAAACAGCCGCAATTGATCAACAGAAAGGGTGTGTTTTTCATCATGATAACACCAGACCACACACACTTTGGCCACTCAGCAATTATTGAGAGAGCTTGGTTGGGAAGTGTTAATTCATCTAACATATAGCCCTGACCTTCCTAAAATTTTCCCTTGTTTCGGTCTCCTCAGAATTCTTTAGGTGGTGCTCGGTAAACATCAAGAGAGGAATGTCGAAACAACTTGAAGCAGTTTTTTGGATCAGAACTCCTAAAATTTCTATAGTAACGAAATCATGCCACAGGCAAAATTACAAGTTATCGAATAAAATGGTACATATATATTATAATCAAATGTTAATAAACTATGATAAAAAATATCTTGAACTTGTATATAAAATACGAAAAAACCTTTTCCCCGAGCCATTAGTGACCAATGCAAAGTTGAACGACACCTGTAGATAACGGTGGGACGGCTAGTGGACCTATCCTACATTGTCCCTAAACCATTGTTATATCGCGGACCGCGAATGAGCCAAAAAGGTAAGAAGCCTAGTACATAAACGTTGCGACCCCTCCACTTTAAAATTATAATATCATGTTAACCAATAGTTTATTTACACAAAGCGAGCTATAAATTTATTTTTTCATGTTGTTATTGCATCATGATATTTAATGATATATATCAACATTAATTAATTTCTTTATTAAAAAATCTTTTGTATTATAGGTATTGCTTATTGAACATAATGCGTTTCCAAGAATCCCCTTTGATAGCAAGCGGACCGAGGGATTGCTTCAGATCGATACTGTAATTCGGACTTTACAAAAGGAGCTTACGTCCGCTCAGTGAAATGGGCTATGCGTCTAGATTTTGACAGTCGAATATTCGTTATTATCAAACTTCTACATTTGTTAATCTTTTTAATGTTTTTATTAAATTAAATAATCTTACGCACGTCTGTTAGCGGCCACCCCTGTTACTCGAAGAGATTGTCCATGTGATTTCAAAGATGATAATTAATAAATAAATTTTACAGGTTTTATCGCGTTTATTTTAAACTTTTTCAACCCGAACTTTCGACGTCCCGACGTCGCAGTTAACCCGAACTACCGTCAGCTTTTTAATTATGCGCTGTATTACAAATCGATTTTTTATATAATATAAGGTGGGTCAGAAAGAAGTACGATTTTAAAAATGTAATTGCTTCGGAACGGTAAGCGGCAGGGGCCCGCGAGGATTGGTGTAGCTCGGTTCACGGATAGATAATTCGCGATGGAGAGTGCGGTCTGCTATAAAAATTATTAGAAAAATGGTGGTTCCTGCAATTTAGTTTCATATTACACGACTTAAATCAATGCTCCGATGTGAGAGTCATTAGATCGCAGGTCAGGATATATGAATCCAGCGGATTTCCACGCTAAATCGAAAACGTACGGTACGTAACACAAAAAACAAGAAGCAACTTATGAAGTTAACGTTTTTTAACTGGAGGATCAGTGAGAACAAATAGTAACTTAAATTCCGTCGATTGCACAAGCATGTTACGTGATTTTTCTTACCTGTGTCAGCAAGAACTGCAAGCTTATGTACGAACCAGCTGTCATCAACGAAATGTTTCGCCGGAAAACTCATATCGCGCAGAGGGGATATTCCGTGGCCTACCAGAAGTCCTTAACTGACCCCATTAGATATCTATAAAAGTTCAGGTTTACTGCAAAAATCCGACCGCCATTGCCCAGTTATAAGAAAGAATATACGGGAAGAAATGGCCTCTATCACCCTCAAACTACGCCTGCGAGTTAATGTTAATTTAAAGACAAAGTTCAAAAAGTATTTTCTACGAGATGGACCACAACCAGATGATGTTACTTTATTTTTATTTATCTTATCGAAATGCAGCTTTACTTGCAGCGTTTCCCTTTATAACATAGCGTTAGTAAATTAGCACTTAACAATTGCCATACACCGACACCCCGACACCGGGGATAGTATTGGATTTCCTCGTCTACCGGTCTTTTAAAATGGTCAAGACAAGAAATACTGGACTTTAGACTATACTCAAAATTAATGGTACCAAGTAATATCATGTTCGCTTAATCTTTATGACATACAACTAGCTTTATAAGGTAAAACCAATTGAATTATTTTCATCGGAAATTATTGTGAATAAAATCCAGAACAAAATTACAACTAAAGCGGCCAACATAAGCATATAAAAATTACAAATATAGCGGCCAACATAAGTATATAAAAATTACAAATATAGCGGCCAACATAAGCATATAAAAATTACAAATATAGCGGCCAACATAAGCATATAAAAATTACAAATATAGCGGCCAACATAAGCATATAAAAATTACAAATATAGCGGCCAACATAAGCATATAAAAATTACAAATATAGCGGCCAACATAAGCATATAAAAATTACAAATATAGCGGCCAACATAAGCATATAAAAATTACAAATATAGCGGCCAACATAAGCATATAAAAATTACAAATATAGCGGCCAACATAAGCATATAAAAATTACAAATATAGCGGCCAACATAAGCATATAAAAATTACAAATATAGCGGCCAACATAAGCATATAAAAATTACAAATATAGCGGCCAACATAAGCATATAAAAATTACAAATATAGCGGCCAACATAAGCATATAAAAATTACAAATATAGCGGCCAACATAAGCATATAAAAATTACAAATATAGCGGCCAACATAAGCATATAAAAATTACAAATATAGCGGCCAACATAAGCATATAAAAATTACAAATATAGCGGCCAACATAAGCATATAAAAATTACAAATATAGCGGCCAACATAAGCATATAAAAATTACAAATATAGCGGCCAACATAAGCATATAAAAATTACAAATATAGCGGCCAACATAAGCATATAAAAATTACAAATATAGCGGCCAACATAAGCATATAAAAATTACAAATATAGCGGCCAACATAAGCATATAAAAATTACAAATATAGCGGCCAACATAAGCATATAAAAATTACAAATATAGCGGCCAACATAAGCATATAAAAATTACAAATATAGCGGCCAACATAAGCATATAAAAATTACAAATATAGCGGCCAACATAAGCATATAAAAATTACAAATATAGCGGCCAACATAAGCATATAAAAATTACAAATATAGCGGCCAACATAAGCATATAAAAATTACAAATATAGCGGCCAACATAAGCATATAAAAATTACAAATATAGCGGCCAACATAAGCATATAAAAATTACAAATATAGCGGCCAACATAAGCATATAAAAATTACAAATATAGCGGCCAACATAAGCATATAAAAATTACAAATATAGCGGCCAACATAAGCATATAAAAATTACAAATATAGCGGCCAACATAAGCATATAAAAATTACAAATATAGCGGCCAACATAAGCATATAAAATTACAAATACGTTACGTGATTTTTCTTACCTGTGTCAGCAAGAACTGCAAGCTTATGTACGAACCAGCTGTCATCAACGAAATGTTTCGCCGGAAAACTCATATCGCGCAGAGGGGATATTCCGTGGCCTACCAGAAGTCCTTAACTGACCCCATTAGATATCTATAAAAGTTCAGGTTTACTGCAAAAATCCGACCGCCATTGCCCAGTTATAAGAAAGAATATACGGGAAGAAATGGCCTCTATCACCCTCAAACTACGCCTGCGAGTTAATGTTAATTTAAAGACAAAGTTCAAAAAGTATTTTCTACGAGATGGACCACAACCAGATGATGTTACTTTATTTTTTATTTATTTAATATATATTTATTGATTTTGAAATTAATTTGTTAACAATTTCCCGGTAGCGTCAATAGTGTGATGGTTTAGTGTACGGTTTACCAAACGTAGGTTTGTAGGTTCAAATCCGCCGTTCGAATATTGTCGTGAACAATCTCGTAGCACAAGCTTATTTAAGCTTAGTCGGAGTGGTTTACGGGAATGTTAGTAACTATAGCGCTGCTAGCTATAAAAAAGAAGTTTGTTTATTTCCTGAGTTTTTTAAATCCACGAGACTTGCCGGTCCACCCTGCAATACGGTCCCGCGGTTCACCCGATGGTAAGTGACGGCCTCTGCCCACGACACCTGCTTCCATCCTCAACGAAGGTTCAACATGCGCACGCGTTATCACCTCTGAACACTGAGGTGGAATACCTCATTACCTGCAATGGAGTGTTCGGTTCCCTTCCCCTTCACTCACTCATACGAAATGTTGAGATTTTATTTATTTTTATTTATTTAATATATATTTATTGATTTTGAAATTAATTTGTTAACAATTTCCCGGTAGCGTCAATAGTGTGATGGTTTAGTGTACGGTTTACCAAACGTAGGTTTGTAGGTTCAAATCCGCCGTTCGAATATTGTCGTGAACAATCTCGTAGCACAAGCTTATTTAAGCTTAGTCGGAGTGGTTTACGGGAATGTTAGTAACTATAGCGCTGCTAGCTATAAAAAAGAAGTTTGTTTATTTCCTGAGTTTTTTAAATCCACGAGACTTGCCGGTCCACCCTGCAATACGGTCCCGCGGTTCACCCGATGGTAAGTGACGGCCTCTGCCCACGACACCTGCTTCCATCCTCAACGAAGGTTCAACATGCGCACGCGTTATCACCTCTGAACACTGAGGTGGAATACCTCATTACCTGCAATGGAGTGTTCGGTTCCCTTCCCCTTCACTCACTCATACGAAATGTTGAGATTTTATTTATTTTTATTTATTTAATATATATTTATTGATTTTGAAATTAATTTGTTAACGTACCAATTTCCCGGTAGCGTCAATAGTGTGATGGTTTAGTGTACGGTTTACCAAACTTAGGTTTGTAGGTTCAAATCCGCCGTTCGAATATTGTCGTGAACAATCTCGTAGCACAAGCTTATTTAAGCTTAGTCGGAGTGGTTTACGGGAATGTTAGTAACTATAGCGCTGCTAGCTATAAAAAAGAAGTTTGTTTATTTCCTGAGTTTTTTAAATCCACGAGACTTGCCGGTCCACCCTGCAATACGGTCCCGCGGTTCACCCGATGGTAAGTGACGGCCTCTGCCCACGACACCTGCTTCCATCCTCAACGAAGGTTCAACATGCGCACGCGTTATCACCTCTGAACACTGAGGTGGAATACCTCATTACCTGCAATGGAGTGTTCGGTTCCCTTGCCCTTCACTCACTCATACGAAATGTTGAGATTTTATTTATTTTTTATTTATCTTATCGAAATGCAGCTTTACTTGCAGCGTTTCCCTTTATAACATAGCGTTAGTAAATTAGCACTTAACAATTGCCATACACCGACACCCCGACACCGGGGATAGTATTGGATTTCCTCGTCTACCGGTCTTTTAAAATGGTCAAGACAAGAAATACTGGACTTTAGACTATACTCAAAATTAATGGTACCAAGTAATATCATGTTCGCTTAATCTTTATGACATACAACTAGCTTTATAAGGTAAAACCAATTGAATTATTTTCATCGGAAATTATTGTGAATAAAATCCAGAACAAAATTACAACTAAAGCGGCCAACATAAGCATATAAAAATTACAAATATAGCGGCCGACATAAACAAATTATATTTTTATTTTACTTATATTTTACAAAATCCACAGCTCTTATACATACGACAATTCATTCTTTTGAGTTAATCTTACAGCCAAAGAAACGATTTACATTATTTAGCCTACATCATTTAAAAATATAACACAATAAAAAAAGCAAACAACTGTTAAATTTTAAAATAAAATACATATATCCGATACTAAATCTATAGATAATACAAATAAGGTGGCCAACATAAACATATAAACGATTACAAATAAATCGAAATACATAAACATGTAAAAATTATAAGTCAAGCAGGCAACATATATAGCATATAATTAAATAAAAAATTACGACTAAAGCGGCCAACATTAGGTAATTAGAATTACGACTAAAGCGACCAACATTAGCTAATTAGAATTACGACTAAAGCGACCAACATTAGGTAATTAGAATTACGACTAAAGCGACCAACATTAGGTAATTAGAATTACGACTAAAGCGACCAACATTAGGTAATTAGAATTACGACTAAAGCGACCAACATTAGCTAATTAGAATTACGACTAAAGCGGCCAACATAAGCATATAAAAATTACAAATATAGCGGCCAACATAAGCATATAAAAATTACAACTAAAGCGGCCAACATAAGCATATAAAAATTACAAATATAGCGGCCAACATAAGCATATAAAAATTACAAATATAGCGGCCGACGTAAACAAATTATATTTTTATTTTACTTATATTTTACAAAATCCACAGCTCTTATACATACGACAATTCATTCTTTTGAGTTAATCTTACAGCCAAAGAACCGATTTACATTATTTAGCCTACATCATTTAAAAATATAACACAATAAAAAAAGCAAACAACTGTTAAATTTTAAAATAAAATACATATATCCGATACTAAATCTATAGATAATACAAATAAGGTGGCCAACATAAACATATAAACGATTACAAATAAATCGAAATACATAAACATGTAAAAATTATAAGTCAAGCAGGCAACATATATAGCATATAATTAAATAAAAAATTACGACTAAAGCGGCCAACATAACCATAGAAAAATTACAAATATAGCGGCCGACGTAAACAAATTATATTTTTATTTTACTTATATTTTACAAAATTCATACTGAAAATAAATATTTCATTTGAGAGAATTTTCAAAATACTCCCAATAGAATATCATTCTTTTTTCCACTTCATTATTACTTGTAGTAACGTATTGATTTTAAGTCAATTTACTAGTATATTTTTATCAATTATAAAATATTTAGTTAAAAAATTAAATGGGGGTAAATAAGCGTCTGCGCAAGAAGAAATTAAAAAAATATTACCGTTAAATTAATAACGTAACGTAAATGACACAAAAGAAACACAAGTTAACATATTGACAAGAATAAATAAATAAATCAAACGCTTGCAGTTAACTGCAGCCTTCGTATTAGGCAAGTCTGTTCTGTACCACGAGGGCTACGAATATATATATATATATATATATATATATATATATACACTTCAGTCATATCGTTATAAATACAAGTAGCGATAATAATATAACTTTTTTTTATTTTAATTTCAATTCAATACACACCTATGAGTAGCCATATAGTAGTATAATCAACTAAATTTTGGTAATTTTGAATTTTTTAAAAATTGAATTTATATAAATCCCTCTCTTATACGTTAGCAATACATGACATACTCATAAAAAAGAAACACGTTAGTTCCCTACTAATCGTACTAAATACGTCAGTGACAGCCGGGTCTTCCCAACGTAAGCATGTATCACATTTTCGCACAATTTTTTCGTAATTCTAAATTCGAATTTACATACAAATATAATCTTTGAATATATAACTTATTATTCATACTTGTACTTGATTCATCTTAAATTAACCCTTCACCTGTTTTTTTTTTCGGGCCCTTTGCCGCTTTTAGCCCGAGGGCTGTTAAAGTTACACAGAGTTGAGAGGGGATAGAGCGCTTATGGCGCTCAGTTGAGACCTCTATTAGTTGGTAACCAGCACAAGGGCTCCCGAAAGGTAGCCTCGTACTGAGATCGTCTGACTCAAGGGTGTCCGAGAGGGTCGGCCCTTTACATGATGCACGGATACTCGTAAGGGGTTTCTGGCAGCCACGTGGTGAAGAAGTTAGAGTACCTTATGGTTTGATTCCCAGCCGAGGAAAAATATTTGTAAATCACAAACAAGTGATGCATGTTCCGAGTCCTATATCTGAACCTTCGTTTGATCTCATTGTCCATGCATTATATCGGAATGAAAGTGGGACGAGTGAGCGCCTCAGTGTTTGCGTTAAAATTTACGCCACTATAAAATATGCTGCGCAGTTGATGTCCTTTTGTATAATAACCAGAAGACATCGCCGTGCTTGAAAGCGGTCAGAAGTATATCATCATGTAAAAGTTTAAGGTAACGTAGTGTTTAAGGTGGTTTCGTTTACTTTTAACGATATCTCGTACCATGTACTTAGAATTTAGATATAACAACTTAATCCCCTTTGGACTTGCAAAGATATTTAATATAGACTACTAACATCTGTAAGACTAATTTTTGCAAACAGCAACCCTGACAATTTTTCACAGTACAGCGAGCACCTTCATAGAAGCTTTAAAATGGTTAATAATAAAAATGTGTACTTTTTTTTAATTTCTTGTAAATAATGTTACAGATACACACAAAAAGTAAAATTCATCAACAACAAACAACAAGTCATCGAACGCGAAGGTTCGCTAACGTGACGCGCATTTGTCCTAAAGAATCATAACCCCAATTTTTTTAGGCTGGGTAAATTCTATTGGATACCCGGACTCCCTGGGCAACCGAATTATGTCGGACTCGCACCGTGGCCGCCATCAACGCTGTCGATGTGATAAGGATCCCATGGCGCAGGGCTCGCCCGAGGTGGCTCTAGGATGACTCTCTGAGTGCACCTCGGACTCGTGGAGCGTCGAGGAGCGTTGGAGTATTTTTTTTTGCTTATTTTTTGTTTATAAGATTATAAGCGCTATGCTAATAACATTACTAATATTCCGGTTAACCACTCCAGTTAAGCTGAATGCATGTGCTGGGAGACGGTTCACGGCAATAGTCGAATGGTGGATACGAACCTACGACCTTAAGTTTCGCAGACAGCACCCTAAACCGTTAGGCTATTGCTATATAGGCTTCAAATTTTATAATATTATTCTACCTTTGTCTTGTTATTTAAGTTAACCATAAGTACATGGGACATTAATACGAAGTCTGCCTGCTCTATAATGATTATCTAATCTGTGCAGATGGTGAAAGATTACAACTAATAATTAATTAACGAATCAAATTGCATTATATATTGTTGTAAATTGGATTAGACTGAACTAGAATATATGTAAAGTAAGCAATGGTTAGTATAATAATATTGATTTGTTGACTTGATACTTTATTATATATTTCATTTATAATAAAGTATCAAGACAGGTCAAAAAACGAGAACGCGCTACACAAAAGGAAAATGTATGTATTTTTTCTTTTAGTAAGTGATTCCTGCGGCCCATGACATCTACATTCATCATCGACAAGGAATCATAATGCAGATGCGTTGTCACCTTCGAGGGCTAAGATGGAATGCCTCGTCACCAGTAATAAAGGTCTCCGGGTCCCTGCACTCACCAGATGAAACACACCAGCATTATGCTGCTACTTTAGTATTCCGTGTGGGCGTGGCCCTACCCCGGTCGAGTTGACCCTTTCATTCTGCGGTTGGAAAAAAACTGCAGAGTAGCTCTACCACGGTAGATGTATGTGCAATGATGCAAGCGATGAAGATTAAAATTCGTCATCTATTACACTATCGTTGATCCGTACATTCCGGAGTGTCGTACGTTGCGTTTTCCCTTGTCATGCGCGGCACAGAGACTTGTCCCATGGCCTCTGGGTGACGAATTTGGACTGTGAAGGAAGTGGTGGGTATGCATATAATCGCTAATACATATCCTTCCAAGGATCCATCCATCCATCAACGTAAGTATTGGAATGCATTAATTACTCACTTTAAAGAAAGTTTTTGAAACTTTAAGTATTTTAAAAAAATATTACCGCGTATATATTTTTTTAAAATGCTTAATATTCATTATCAAATGCTAATAACTTTCCTTGGAAATCTCTTCAAAGCTCATTACCTGAAACCTTAGCTTATTTTATCAAAGGAAATTCCCGTGCCGTCTTTCACTATACTGAAACACCTTTCAAACTATTCTGAAATTTTCCGCTATTAATATTTAGAGAAAACCACACCGGAGTAGCTTTAGCTATTTACTCGTAGCATGTCTGCAGGGAATATTTTAAATAACGCTTCCTCGACTTATTATATTGTTAGTGTTTCAGAATTTTCTTAACGAACAATTACAATAAAAATAAAAACTCCTTGGACACATTCATTTATTCTCAAAACATATTCGAGGAAACCGCCCTAAGAGTCAAATAATATACACACATACATCTGCAAACCATATCCTCCAATTCACAGTGTACTCGTATTTCTTGGGTGGTGGAAAATAGTACGTTTAACGTGGGCGCGATCCGATATCAAAGTCAATATCGTAATCAAAGGCTTCTTTGAATAGTATACATGCATATGTCCAGGATATTATTCACAGAGAGGTAGAACAATAGACTTTACTAGACTAGTTATATATTATTCAATGTATTGAAAATAATAAAATAAAATGTTATATATAAGGTAGTCTGTTCGTATTCGCAATTCGGTTATTGTCGTAGCACAAACATTGAAGTTTAGTTGGATTTGTTAATCGGAATGTTAGAAATGTCAATACTTTCTACCATTTTACCATTTTTTTTAAATATTTTTTTTATTTATAAATGAGAAATCGAATGCTGAATAGGCCTCTCCATAGATTGCCTCAAAGCATAGTATCTTGTGTACGATAAATAGGGAATGGCAATAGTTTTAGGCTTAGTTTTATTTTATAACAGTATGCATAGGCCGTCGGCCCTTCTAGTTATAAATCCCCACTATGAAGAATAAATATACTAAACTTTATTTATTCACGTCCAATCTCATAATGAATGAAACAAGTAAAGCAACTTAGACAATACTTAGGCCTGGTTAGTACCTCCTAAAAATAAATCGTCGGAGATACTGTTTAAAATATTTTCAAAGGTGGAAAACATTTAAGCTATCTTTATATATCTCTCAGGTTAATTCTTAACAGTTCATTTCAGTAACAGATGGACTTTATTAAGCTACACGATACTTGTGCGATAGTCGTTCGTAGTATATCAGCGACAATTCTGCTGTGTTTCGTGTATTGATTCAATCGAATCAGTTATTAGGGTCATCACTTATTAGTGATGACCTTAATAACTGATGACGAATTCTATCCTTACTCTTTTATGATTCCTTGTCTTATATAGTGGATAGCATGGACCACAGGAATGACTTGCTATCAGGTGAATTGCTGTGAAAATGTTATAAAAAAATATATATTTGCTTCAAAAAGAAACTAAAACAACACGCAATTTAATGTATTGTCATCGATACTTAACGTCTGCAATATTTCAGATCATTCTCACATCCGGTAATGAATGAAAATTGAATGACACACATATACAAACATACTATATATACATAGCCTAGGTACCTTTATTAATTCATACATACCGATTAAGCTAAGAAAATCATGTAAAAAGAGTTTTAAGCCCAAAGTTTCTAATTACACATACCTGTTATACGTAGTACATACAAAATATCACACACACACACATACGACCACAATCATTCACAGATAGAGTACGAAATATATTTACCTATGTTACTATTTCGATGCTTAAAATCAATAGTTTCCCGGTCGACTGAAATACAGGCGAATCATAGTTCTGGCTTTAGTGCATAGGAAATATATATTCGCCATTTATGAGCTTTTGGTACTTCAACCGGCGGATGTTCGGGGCGGTAAAGGGCGGTCCTCCCAAGGGGGCGGCAGCGAGACCAAACGTTTTTAAATATAAAATATAGAAGATATACAAATACTCTCAAGAATAACAATGTAATTTGTGAATAATTTTATTGCTATTATTTTGTATACCACTAATTCATTTAATTAGTAAATTAAATAAATAAAATTTTATAATATAATAAAATAAAATGTTATATATAAGGTAGTCTGTTCGTATTCGCAATTCGGTTATTGTCGTAGCACAAACATTGAAGTTTAGTTGGATTTGTTAATCGGAATGTTAGAAATGTCAATACTTTCTACCATTTTACCATTTTTTTTAAATATTTTTTTTATTTATAAATGAGAAATCGAATGCTGAATAGGCCTCTCCATAGATTGCCTCAAAGCATAGTATCTTGTGTACGATAAATAGGGAATGGCAATAGTTTTAGGCTTAGTTTTATTTTATAACAGTATGCATAGGCCGTCGGCCCTTCTAGTTATAAATCCCCACTATGAAGAATAAATATACTAAACTTTATTTATTCACGTCCAATCTCATAATGAATGAAACAAGTAAAGCAACTTAGACAATACTTAGGCCTGGTTAGTACCTCCTAAAAATAAATCGTCGGAGATACTGTTTAAAATATTTTCAAAGGTGGAAAACATTTAAGCTATCTTTATATATCTCTCAGGTTAATTCTTAACAGTTCATTTCAGTAACAGATGGACTTTATTAAGCTACACGATACTTGTGCGATAGTCGTTCGTAGTATATCAGCGACAATTCTGCTGTGTTTCGTGTATTGATTCAATCGAATCAGTTATTAGGGTCATCACTTATTAGTGATGACCTTAATAACTGATGACGAATTCTATCCTTACTCTTTTATGATTCCTTGTCTTATATAGTGGATAGCATGGACCACAGGAATGACTTGCTATCAGGTGAATTGCTGTGAAAATGTTATAAAAAAATATATATTTGCTTCAAAAAGAAACTAAAACAACACGCAATTTAATGTATTGTCATCGATACTTAACGTCTGCAATATTTCAGATCATTCTCACATCCGGTAATGAATGAAAATTGAATGACACACATATACAAACATACTATATATACATAGCCTAGGTACCTTTATTAATTCATACATACCGATTAAGCTAAGAAAATCATGTAAAAAGAGTTTTAAGCCCAAAGTTTCTAATTACACATACCTGTTATACGTAGTACATACAAAATATCACACACACACACATACGACCACAATCATTCACAGATAGAGTACGAAATATATTTACCTATGTTACTATTTCGATGCTTAAAATCAATAGTTTCCCGGTCGACTGAAATACAGGCGAATCATAGTTCTGGCTTTAGTGCATAGGAAATATATATTCGCCATTTATGAGCTTTTGGTACTTCAACCGGCGGATGTTCGGGGCGGTAAAGGGCGGTCCTCCCAAGGGGGCGGCAGCGAGACCAAACGTTTTAAAATATAAAATATAGAAGATATACAAATACTCTCAAGAATAACAATGTAATTTGTGAATAATTTTATTGCTATTATTTTGTATACCACTAATTCATTTAATTAGTAAATTAAATAAATAAAATTTTATAATATAATAAAATAAATATTACCGAAGAGTTGCTGAATTTTTTGTCGTGTTAAGGTGAGGTTTTCGTTTTTTTTTTATATATGGCTTCCATGGCATAATCTTAGAAGTACACCGTTTCATATAACACGAATTTCATTTGTGTGTTTTAATAGATTATTATTTAAAAGTAATCTTCCTGGTCTATTTCGACTGTGGTCCGGTTTTAATCGGACAACATCAACTGCGCTGGAAATATCGTCTCTCTCCTTTACTGGCCCGATTATTAGCATGTTCGCATGCGGCATCAGGAGACACACAACTAGATCATCCATAAAAAAACTTACAGATAAAGAAAAAAAATCTATTTTTACTCTTTTAAAGGCTTAATTTGATAATGATCAAAATTTTAATGATTCAACAAAAACACTTATACCGTATGTGTGTACATTCCGGATACTCCTTTTAATGTGTTTTTTTTTAAATAAGGTTTCGATTGGGGTGGTTAAAAATCTAAAAGCAATTCATTCGTCTATCTTTTTCTTTGCAGCGACTCTCGCAAAATTGGAGGTGTCAGTAATTTTTGTGAAGCTTTAAAGAACTGACCCGCTATGAAAGTTATCAAAGCCGGAATTCGACGAAACTCAATGTGGAAACTGTGTATAATTCTCCGTGAAATGAAAATTCAACTATTGCAATTATTGATTAGGCCCTGTGGAGTCAGTCGACCGAATGGGGTCCGTAGGGTCCATACGTACCGATTGGCTTTTACTGGAGAGGCACTTCGACCCACACATTGCCTATGGCGTTGGACCGACGCCGCGCTGTGTCCGATTTCTAGTTGCACAAGGATGGGTCGGCACTAACGGTGTACGATTACGAAGCTTGTCTTTTTTTATCGCATCGAGGGTGACAAACGATCACACAGTCCACCTGATGGTCAGTGACTCTTGCGGCCCATGACGTCCATGATAATCCTCGAAAAGCAGTCACGAGGTGAGTTGGACTAAGATGGAATATCGCGTCACCAGTAATAAAGCTCTCCATCTCCTAGTTGTAGCTTTATGTCATTTCACGCTGGCATTCTGTGAGGGGTTGCCCTTTCCCCGTGTATGTCCCCCTTCTATAAAAAAAACAGAATAAAGATTTAAGTAGATGTCACGTGCCGTGCATGACGGGTTCAATTGTATTTCATAGATTTTGAAAAAAAAAATGTGTTAAAATAACCATCTGACCCAATTCACCGGAATGACAATAAAACCTTGGTTTTAAAACGGGCCGCGGAGATATTTACGTACTTAAGGTTTCACCTTAACTAGGTTAGTCAGGTTGAGGTTATGATTTTAAATATAACAAATTTTGTTCAATGTAACCGTATTAAATGAAAATATATCGTGGTGGTATCAAATAAGTTATAGTGCACAACATATAGTGCGGTGAGTATTCTCTCAAACAAATGTTATCCCCTTCCATAGTTGACGCATATGATTTTTTTTTTTTTTTTTTTTTTTTTTTTTTTTTTTTTTTTTTTTTTTTTTTTTTTTTTTTTTTTTTTTTTTTTTTTTTTTTTTTTTTTTTTTTTTTTTTTTTTTTTTTTTTTTTTTTTTTTTAAGTTTTCAAAGCAAGTGATTGACCACGATCCCATCTGATGCTAAGCGGAAATGCAGTCCTGCATGTTAAGGTGCACTAGCTCAGTAAATGCCTATATTCACTCTACTCTTGAAAACACCCACATTGTAATCGGAGGGTAAGACAGATGCGGGCAAACTATTCCAGTCCTTTGCTGTACGAATAATGAAAGACGAAGCAAAGCGCACGCGTTCGTTGAGGGATGTTCACAACAAAAGGATGAAATCCAGTAGTGTGTCGTGAGGTCCGATGGTGGAACGGGGATGGGGGAATTATATCATGTAATTCCAGAGCACACTCTCCAAAATGCATTCTGAAAAACACTGAAAGGCTAACCTTACGCCCCATTATCTCTTCATCCACAAATCCTCGAAAAGCAGTCACGAGGTGAGTTGGACTAAGATGGAATATCGCGTCACCAGTAATAAAGCTCTCCATCTCCTAGTTGTAGCTTTATGTCATTTCACGCTGGCATTCTGTGAGGGGTTGCCCTTTCCCCGTGTATGTCCCCCTTCTATAAAAAAAACAGAATAAAGATTTAAGTAGATGTCACGTGCCGTGCATGACGGGTTCAATTGTATTTCATAGATTTTGAAAAAAAAAATGTGTTAAAATAACCATCTGACCCAATTCACCGGAATGACAATAAAACCTTGGTTTTAAAACGGGCCGCGGAGATATTTACGTACTTAAGGTTTCACCTTAACTAGGTTAGTCAGGTTGAGGTTATGATTTTAAATATAACAAATTTTGTTCAATGTAACCGTATTAAATGAAAATATATCGTGGTGGTATCAAATAAGTTATAGTGCACAACATATAGTGCGGTGAGTATTCTCTCAAACAAATGTTATCCTTCCATAGTTGACGCATATGATTTTTTTTTTTTTTTTTTTTTTTTTTTTTTTTTTTTTTTTTTTTTTTTTTTTTTTTTTTTTTTTTTTTTTTTTTTTTTTTTTTTTTTTTTTTTTTTTTTTTTTTTTTTTTTTTTTTTTTTTTTTTTTTTTTTTTTTTTTTTTTTTTTTTTTTTTTTTTTTTTTTTTTTTTTTTTTTTTTTTTTTTTTTTTTTTTTTTTTTTTTTTTTTTTTTTTTTTTTTTTTTTTTTTTTTTTTTTTTTTTTTTTTTTTTTTTTTTTTTTTTTTTTTTTTTTTTTTTTTTTTTTTTAAGTTTTCAAAGCAAGTGATTGACCACGATCCCATCTGATGCTAAGCGGAAAGCGCCCACGGTGACAGAGGACGGATGGACGCAGGTGGGCAGGCAGCCCCCACGCCGGACCCCCAGCCCCAGCCTCACCCTAGAGCAGGACAGAGGCAAAGAGCCCCCAACCTTCAACATCTACAGCGCCGAGAGCAGCACCACAACCACCTCAACCACAGGCACCAGCACCAGCACCAGTAGCAACAACATCAGCAGCAGCAACTGGTGCGACGCTCATCCCCCCGGCTAACAACGCCACAGAACGGGGGGAAGGTGTAAAAACCAAAAAGAAGAGGGGCAAGAGGAAGCGCAAGGGGAGGGTCCAGGCCGAAGGAGCCACCTCCACGCCGATACCAGCCCAGAGCACCACTACAGAAAGGTCGCACATACCAGTGGCAGCTCCAAGAGAAGGAACATCAAGGGCTCAACCACCGCACACAAACGTGTTGAATTTATTATTAAACGCCGCGACTAGAGCACCCCATGTCGGGTCAGTACCGTCTGTGGCGCCGCCGTCGTTCGACGACGTAGTGTTTCTTTTTGTCAGGCAGGTTATGGGACTCCTCGGGGATATTCTCATAGCTATCACTTCCGGAGAATATCCACTCGCCGCGATCGCTCGCGTGTTAGCATCCCTAGGCACGGCTCGAAATGGCTCCGCAAATTAGGACTATGTATTGGAACCCGAACGGCATTACCACCAAGCTGTTCGGCCTCAAGGCTCTCGTCCGGCGATACGACATTCAAGTTGTATTGCTGGGCGAAACAAAACTAACACCTTCGGATGCACGAGGAAATAGAGCTGCAACCTTTCATCTCCATGCGCTCCGTCGGCGTCCGACTAAAAGCCTCCGGGAAGACGCTGCGGCTTTACGCTGCGTATCGTCCTCCCGGCTCTCCCCTCAATCCAACGGACATCCGGAATGTATTCGACGGCAGCACGCCCACGATTATTGCCGGGGACCTCAACGCCAAACACCCGGCATGGGGGTCGACCACCATAACCCCCGCGGGCAGGCTGCTGTACGCAGACTCGCAGGGAGGGGATTACGACGTGCTCGGGCCGAACGAGCCGACGCATATTCCCTCCTGCAGTCGATACAAACCTGATGTCCTGGATATAGTGCTTAGTCAGTGTGTTCAGACCCCCGTCCACCTGGAGGTCCTCTATGATGAAGACACTCAGCACCTTCCGGTGCTCATAGTGATGGACCTCAGTGCAGTCTCGGTGTCTCTGAGTTCGCCTAATGCAAGAACGAACTGGGAGGCTTACAGAAGCGCACTTGTGACGATGGACACTGGCCGTCCTATCAGGACGGCCGAAGACGTCGAGGTGGTCGCCAAGCACATCACCGAACGTATATCGGATGAGTGCAAAGCGGCCACCAAAATCGTCCAGTCATCGTCACAGTGGCGTGGTGAGCTTCCCAGGAAGCTGAACATCAAGCTGAAACGTAAAAAGGCACTCAAAAGAATCTGGGCACGCACTCATTGCCTACGCGTGAAGACACTTTTAAATCGGCAGTCGGAGGCGCTGTCTAGGGAAGTGATGCTGCACAGGGGAGAGTCATGGAACCGCCATCTCGACCGGATTTCGGAAAACCAGACCTCCCTTCATCACTTAAATAGGCAGCTTACCCGCACCCATTTACCGGTGTCTCCACTAGTGGATGATACGGGTCGCGTTCACTATGAAGCATCGGACAGGGCCGAGATACTGGCTAAGCATTTAGAGGGGCAGTTCACGCCGAACATAGCCCTAATCGCGGCCGCGGAACATCACCGGCAGGTAGAGGACTGCGTACGGGAATTCATGTTATGTCCTGAGGAGCCTCTGCAGGGAGAAGCCTTCTTCTCTCCAGCGGAAGTGCGCAGAGCCATTCAATGGCTACCACTGCGCCGTGCACCCGGACAAGACGGAATACCCACCGCGGTGCTTAAGGCTCTGCCGGGGAGAGGTGTCGTTGCGCTAGCCCGTTTATTCAACGGGATTCTGCGCACGTGCCACTTCCCGGAACAGTGGAAACTGGGGAAGATTTTCGTGCTGCCGAAGGCGAGTAAAGACAGGAGACGACCGGCAAGCTACCGTCCTATTACGTTGCTATCACACGTAGCGAAACTCTTCGAAAGGCTGCTGCTGCGGAGGATCAGCCCGTGCATCACTGTACGGGATGAACAGTTCGGCTTCCGTAGCGGCCACTCTACCACTTTGCAGCTGGCACGTGTGCTACACTACCTCGCATTCGATCACAATCGTGATCGGGTGTGCGTCGGGGTCTTTCTCGATATCGAGAAGGCCTTTGACAGGGTGTGGCATACGGGACTGCTGTACAAGTTGATAGAACATACCACCATTCCGCCTCAGTTCGTGCGTTTGATAGCATCGTATCTGGAGGGTCGCAGCTTTTACGTCTCCGTCGAGAAAGCCGATTCGGCGGTACGGCCAATACAAGCTGGCGTTCCCCAGGGGAGTTGCCTTGCGCCGCGACTGTACGCGGTCTACACCGACGACATCCCCGCTCCCTTAAGTCGCGCGGAGGAGTGGGAAGATGACGTTCTGTTGGCGCTTTTCGCCGACGACAGTGCGTCTTTCACGTCTTCGCGTCAAGCCAACCACGCAGCCAGAAAAATGCAGTGAATGTTGGACCTGCTTCCTGACTGGTTTGATAAGTGGAGGTTGACTGTCAACGTTGACAAGACTACCGCCCTTATCACCAGAAGACGGATTAAATACCCCCGCTCGAGCTCCGCGGATAAGCGATCGAATGGAATACCAGAGTGATATATCTCGGATGCCGTATTGACAGCATGCTGCGCATGGAACCGCAGGTCGAACATTCAGTTCGAACTGCGCGGGCAGCGAGTGCGATGCTGGGACCAGTACTGTCATCAAAACTACCTACGTCAACTACAACTACGGCGTGGTACCCCCTCACGTCCGCGTCGCAGCGAAAGCGGCTGCAGGCCCAACAGAACCTGGCTGTTAGGAGAATCGTGGGAGCTGGTCGCTACGTCAGGAATGATGTTATCGCGTCTAATCTGAAATTAGAATCAATCTCCGACTTCGTCACCCGTATCGCGCGTCGTATGTACGAACGCGCTGATACGGGAGAACATCCCCATCTGCGAAACATCGCTCCTCTGCACGCACGCCCCCCCGACGGGCGACCGCTTCCTCGCGAGCTGCTGTTACCGTCTCCCGACTAAGGGAATGTAGGTCGAGACGGTAACCTGCACAACAGACCGTGAGGATAAGTGATTCTACTTTTTTCGCAATTCCCTTCTGGTTTTGTATGTGACGTGAATACGGAAACACAGCACTTCTACTTGTGCCACGAGTTGTGACACCGTATGCCGACAGGCCGTGTTCCTGTCGAGTTGATGTGCGGCCATTCCACTCGGATCCCTCGAGTGGAGCAGTCGTCCCGGAAGTGCTCTCCATGCGCCTCCAGCCAGACGAAGATATCACTAATACATACAGTGTGTTAAGAAGTATCTATATCATTGTCAGCAGTAGTAGTACCAAAAGTGCCAGAAGAAACCGACAGTGCATGTGTGTTGTGACCAAGTGCGGGCGGATTACCGCCCTGTGAAGTGAGTGCGTCACCGCGCACCTGCATCGACACCTGTGCGCGCCTACCTGCGCGCCCACCGGATCCAGCGACCCAGTAAGTTGCCACACCTGCTCGCCTCAGAGGCGGCTATTGTATTTCCTTGTTCTGTCGCATTAGGCGACCGACAGGTACTCACCCTAAGCGTACCCAAGACGCTAGGATTCCATTGTATAGTTTTTAGATTTTACACCCCCGCCGCAAGGCGGGGACAATAAAATCGTTTTTTTTCCCGCGATCGGGCGCTAAGCCCCAAGCAATTATTATGGACGCCAACCGCTTCATGGCGTTCATCCGCGCGAAGTGTCCCAGCGTATGGGACGAATACATGCGCGAAATAGAATCTCCGCGGGTCGCCATCAGCGACAGCCCGCAGTCTCCGGACCCAACACCCGCCGATACCGAACTCGTAGCGCCTCGCTCCCCGATCACGGTCGACCTCCGACTCAGACTCGGAGTCCTCCGTATCGGATATGGAGGTAGGGCCTAGTCAACCGGACGAGGGCTTCACCCTCGTCACCAACAAAAGGAAACGCCCCGCTCAGCCGGCCGTCATCAATACGGCCACTTTTTCCAGGCCGGGTTCAGTCTCGCCGACCGCCACACCGGCAAAAAAGGCAGCCCCTCAGGCTCGCCAAGCGCCCCCTGCGGAGCGCAAAACCAAGCCCCCGCCCCCCCTGTTATCCTACAGGAAAAGTCCAAATGGACTGACGTCTCCAGGTGGTTCGCCACTCTCAAATATCGTGCCCTAAGGCCCAAAATACGCCACAAGGCATACGTTTAAACCTACAGACAGTAGGTGACTTCCGCGCGGCCACGAAACTGCTGCGCGAGAAAAACATAGGTTTCCACACCTATGCCCTCCCGGAAGAACGGAAACTCCGGGTCGTTATTCGCGGTCTCCCATTCGCGACAGAACTGGAGGAAGTGATCCGATCCCTTAAGGATCAAGACCTCCCAATCCTAGATGCGCGCAGGATGACAGATCCGCGCACTAAAAAACCTATGCCCCTAATACTGGCCACCCTGGACCTGACTCCAGAAGGCAAGGCCATTTTTAATCTTAAAACCCTTTGCGGCCTCTCCGGCATATCTGTGGAGGCCCCCCTCAAACGCGGACTCGTAGGACAGTCTCATCGCTGTCAATTTTACGGCCACTCGGCCAGAAACTGCTTCGCCAGGCCCAGATGCGTCAAATGCATCGGGGACCATGGCACCCCGGACTGTTCGCGCCCCTCCGGAGCGACAGAGCCCCCAGCGTGCTGCCTATGCGAGGCAGAAGACCACCCAGCGAGTTATCGCGGGTGTCCCAAAGCGCCGCAGAGGCAACGCGGCGGTATCAATCACAACGGCAAAAAAGCCAAAAAAGTGACACCAACCCCAGCCATCCCCGTAAGAGCCGCGCCCGCCCCCACTCCAGCTGCAGCTCCAGCTCCAGCCCCCAAACCCGCTGCCCCTTTGCAAGCCCCTAAGGCCCCTGCAAAACCAGCCTGGGCAATGCCTCCTGCTATGGCGCGCAAACAAGTCGCGCCTATCACTAGGCCAAACCCCTCCCCCGTGCAGCCTGCCACCTCAGCGCAGGCCACACCTCAACCTCTGGGTATGCAAAACCCAATAACATATTCGCTGAACTTCATCAGCTCGCTAGATTTTAACGCCCTGGAGGACCTCACCAAAATGGGGATCCGCCTCCAGCAAGCCAAAACGCCCTTCGAAATGCTGCAGATCACTGCAGAACACATGGGCACCATACGCTCCTTCTGGGCTCTCCAGAATGGTCCCATGCCCAGTAGGGCAACCCCCTAATTCTGTCTCTAATGGCTAACGCACCTTTAGGTAGAGTCAAACCCCGCTCTCTGACTGTCTCGTATTTCAACGCGGACGGACTCAGGTCTCAAAAGGACGAAGTAGCGATCCATTTAAAGAAACACAACGTCGACGTTATGCTAGTGCAAGAAACCTTCTTAAAACCTAGCCACAGCGATCCCAAGATCGCAAATTACAGAGTCATCCGTGGTGACAGGTTGTCCGCCCGCAAAGGCGGCACCCTGATCTACTACAAAAGATGCTTGCACTGCGTACCGCTCGAGGTTCCGCGATTAACAAACATAGAAGCCACCGCGTGTAGGGTGGCTATGACCGGTCATAGCCCAATAGTTATCGCCTCGGTTTATCTATCACCGACGAAAACAGTCCTAGAATCGGACATCAGGACCCTAATCAACCTAGGGCCGTCGGTCGTCATAGCAGGCGACCTAAACAGTAAACATGCCTCCTGGCATTCGATAAGGGAGAACAAAAACGGCAAGGCGCTTCACGCCCTCATGGGCTCTTATAGCTTCGACGTTATAGCCCCCGTCTCCCCGACACGTTACGCTCTAAACTTTACACGTCAAACACCCGACGTTTTAGATATTGCGTTAATCAAAAATATCACCCTAGCGGTCGACTCCATCGAACCGCTACACGAATTCGGATCATAGGCCGGTGCTCCTCAAGCTGGGCCAATCGACAGGCGAGGTCCCTCAGACCAAAACCGTAGTCAACTGGCGTGCTCTCGAAGGTAAACTCAGAGCCACGACCACCCAGCAGCTAGATATTTCGACTAACGAGATCGACTCACCTGACAAGGCGTTTCGGGCGATCGACTCTTTAACTTTACACCTTAGCTCGGCCGTCGAAGACTCGAAAAGGACGGTCCCCGCGTCGACCGATCAATTCGGGGTCCTTCCCTCGAGTCTCCGTCGACTGATAAGATCAAAAAATCGCGCGGCAAAGCTTCACGATAGATACCCGACGGATGTTAATCGCGTTAGACTGCGCCACCTCCAAAGGGAGGTCAAAGAGCGCATAAAATCATATAACGATCAAAAATTGGGAGACCTGCTAGCAGACCTCGAGCCTTCGAATACCGCTTATTGGCGTGTGGCGCAGGGTCTCAAAGCAGACACCATCTCACCAATGCCCCCTCTAATTTTGCCGGACAACGCTACTCTCGCTTTCGATGACACGGAGAAAGCCGAATATCTCGCGGACAGTCTAGAGAGCCAATGCTCCCCGTCGAACTCCCCCGCGGACCATGACCACCTCCGAAAGGTGAACGCCGACGTGGCGCTTAGGGCGTCGTTACCACCAGCGGGCGAACCGTTAGAACCCGTGACCACCGATGAGGTCACTGACATTATAAAAAACCTCAAAAAGAGGTCAGCTCCCGGTCCCGACGGGATTAACAATAAAATAATTAAAGCGCTTCCCGCTAATATCATCTGCCTCCTTGTGGCAATATTCAACACGCTCCTCTCCAGCTGCTCCTTCCCGGATGCCTGGAAGGAAGCGGACGTCATCGGGATACCCAAACCGCACAAACCGCGGAACCTCCCCACCAGCTATCGCCCAATCAGTCTCCTGAACTCCGTGGGCAAGATATACGAAAGGATTATTCTTAGGCGACTTAAAGAACACGTCCTAGCTAATAGATTACTTCCCGACGAACAGTTCGGGTTTAGGAATACGCACTCCTGCGTTCAACAGGCCTTCCGCTTAACGGAACACATTCTTGCAGGGCTAACCCTGAAAAACCCCATCGGTACTGGTGCACTATTCTTCGATGTCGCAAAGGCATTCGACAAAGTCTGGCATAACGGCTTAATTTATAAACTGCACTCCATCAACATACCAGACAGGCCCGTGCACATCATACGAGCCTTCTTGTCGAATCGCACTTTTCGATATCGAGTCGACGGCACGCGCTCCTCAAGCCGGCCGCTCCTAGCAGGTGTCCCTCAGGGCTCCGTTCTTTCCCCTCTTATTCTCACTTTACACAAGTGATGTCCCGAAAGATCCGCAGGTCAGTCTTGCGCTTTTCGCAGACGATACCGCCCTATACTATTCAAACTTACACAAGGGCCGTATCACCATTCGACTCCAAGCCGCAGCCAACCGCCTCGCCGAGTGGTTTCGGTTATGGAGAATCGAAGTTAACCCGGATAAAAGTGCAGCAGTCTTTTCTGGAGAGGCTCATCCGATCCATTCTGCACCGCATCAGTACCTAGTCGTAGAAAGCTAGGACCTATCACGATCTTCGACCGACCCATTCCTGGGTAGAAACGGTCAAATACCTAGGGTCACCTTCGACCGTAAACTAAGTTTCCGCCCGCATATTAAAATGCGAGAAACAAGGCCGCGTTTGTCATGAGCCGGCTTCACCCGCTCATCTGCGCTAAAAGCAAAATGTCCCTAAGACATAAACTCCTTCTGTACAAGACCTGCGTAAGGCCTATTATGACCTACGCCAGCGTCGTCTTCGCCCACGTAGCCGAAATCAAAATTAAACAACTCCAGACGGTTCAAAACCGTTTCACTAGAATCGCAACCGGAGCAGAACCGTACCAACGCGACATCGATCTGCACAGTGACTTACATCTCGTCACCATACCGGAATACCTCAAATCCATCTCGCAGCGCTTCTTCGAGAAAGCGCTTTCGCACTCTAACCCGCTAGTGGTAAACGCCGCAACCTACGAGCCGGATCCGAATCCGGTAACTATAAACCGTAGACCCAGTCACGTCCTCGACGACCCCACTTCATGGGGAACCCACCAGTCCGTCCTCAACGGACCCCGGACCCACACAATACCTACACCTCGTCGCGTCGCCCTCGCCTCCGAGCGCGACGCAATCTTCGCGACACCGCGTACACTCGCTACACCCGCGTGTCAGGGCGGTTCTCACCGCCCACAGTTTCCGATTGATATGACAACTGGTGGCGTCCGTCAGAGGCTAGGTTCGCATACCGAAACCTCGGACGGTCATTAGTCATCACCATCCATTCTCCACTCGGGAGAATCGTTATATAGCTAGGGAACTGGCAACTTGGGTGGCATCATCAGATAGGTGTGAGATCAAGAGTAGACCGACACGCTCAGTTATGAGCGCTTTGTGTAAGTAAGAGAACCACAGTAGGCAAAACACGGTTAAAAACCAGCTCACGGACCTCCAGGAGTCTCTGTATCCGATAGTTGTAAGAGCTGCATAGGCTAACAGCATAAACATCAACAGAATCGGTGATGTGCGGGTAGTGGGGGAATATCCCCGGAGCCCGGTCCCTGCAAACCTGCATAGGTATGTAGACGTTCGACGACGATAGAAGATATACAAAATATTTGCTAAATAATTAGATTAAGAATATCATCTTCAAATACTTTAAGAGATCATAATCTGTCTTAATACCTTAAACCCTTTTTTCTCTCAAGAATAACAATGTAATTTGTGAATATTTTTATTGCTTTTATTTTGTATATCACTAATTCATTTAATTAGTAAATTAAATAAATAAAATTTTATAATATAATAAATTTTATAATATAATAAAATAAATATTACCGAAGAGTTGCTGGATTTTTTGTCGTGTTAAGGTGAGGTTTTCGTTTTTTTTTTATATATGGCTTCCATGGCATAATCTTAGAAGTACACCGTTTCATATAACACGAATTCCATTTGTGTGTTTTAATAGATTATTATTTAAAAGTAATCTTCCTGGTCTATTTCGACTGTGGTCCGGTTTTAATCGGACAACATCAACTGCGCTGGAAATATCGTCTCTCTCCTTTACTGGCCCGATTATTAGCATGTTCGCATGCGGCATCAGGAGACACACAACTAGATCATCCATAAAAAAACTTACAGATAAAGAAAAAAAATCTATTTTTACTCTTTTAAAGGCTTCATTTGATAATGATCAAAATTGTAATGATTCAACAAAAACACTTATACCGTATGTGTGTACATTCCGGATACTCCTTTTAATGTGTTTTTTTTTAAATAAGGTTTCGATTGGGGTGGTTAAAAATCTAAAAGCAATTCATTCATCTATCTTTTTCTTTGCAGCGACTCTCGCAAAATTGGAGGTGCCAGTAATTTTTGTGAAGCTTTAAAGAACTGACCCGCTATGAAAGTTATCAAAGCCGGAATTCGACGAAACTCAATGTGGAAAATGTAGGGTCCATACGTACTGATTGGCTTTTACTGGAGAGGTACTTCCACCCACACATTGCCTATGGCGTTGGACCGACGCCGCGCTGAGTCCGATTTCTAGTTGCACAAGGATGGGTCGGCACTAACGGTGTACGATTACGAACCCGCAGTACATCTGCACGATATAGCGGCGTGAAGCTTGTCTTTTTTTTATCGCTTCGGGGGTGACAAATGATCACACAGTCCACCTGATGGTCAGTGACTCTTGCGGCCCATGACGTCCATATTTATCCTCGAAAAGCAGTCACGAGGTGAGTTGGACTAAGATGGAATATCGCGTCACCAGTAATTAAGCTCTCCAAGCTACAACTAGGAGTAGTTGTAGCTTTATGTCATTTCACGCTGGCATTCTGTGAGGGGTTGCCCTTTCCCCGTGTATGTCCCCCTGGTATAAAAAAACAGAATAAAGATTTAAGTAGATGTCACGTGCCGTGCATGACGGGTTCAATTGTATTTCATAGATTTTGAAAAAAAAAATGTGTTAAAATAACCATCTGACCCAATTCACCGGAATGACAATAAAACCTTGGTTTTAAAACGGGCCGCGGAGATATTTACGTACTTAAGGTTTCACCTTAACTAGGTTAGTCAGGTTGAGGTTATGATTTTAAATATAACAAATTTTGTTCAATGTAACCGTATTAAATGAAAATATATCGTGGTGGTATCAAATAAGTTATAGTGCACAACATATAGTGCGGTGAGTATTCTCTCAAACAAATGTTATCCCCTTCCATAGTTGACGCATATGATTTTTTTTTTTTTAAGTTTTCAAAGCAAGTGATTGACCACGATCCCATCTGATGCTAAGCGGAAATGCAGTCCTGCATGTTAAGGTGCACTAGCTCAGTAAATGCCTATATTCACTCTACTCTTGAAAACACCCACATTGTAATCGGAGGGAAAGACAGACGCGGGCAAACTATTCCAGTCCTTTGCTGTACGAATAATGAAAGACGATGTTCACAACAAATGGATGAAATCCAGTAGTGCGTCGTGAGGTCCGATGGTGGAACGGGGATGGGGGAATTATATCATGTAATTCCAGAGCACACTCTCCAAAATGCATTCTGAAAAACACTGAAAGGCTAACCTTACGCCCCATTATCTCTTCATCCACAAATCCTCGAAAAGTAATCATAAAGCAGATCCATTGCCGACCCTAAGTAGTGCCATGGAATGCCGCCTCACCAGGGATACGGATCTTCGGATCCCTACACTCATGATTCGAAACGCAGCAGCAGTCGTGCCGACCCATTCATTCTGTACTTATAACACAAGGGAAGCTAGAAAAAAGCAATATAAATAAATCAAAATATAAATCGATACAAAACTAATTAAACTTAATTTTAATAATAAATATATATATGTACATAGTTTTACTTAAGTAAGTAATATTTCCCTTAGCTGACATTAAAACAAAATAAACAGTGATTTGTAGTCTAATGATAATTAAAACTTGAATTGACTTTTTTTAAGACATGTGTTTTTTTAAGTATAATCTAGCTACACCATGGCTCTATCACCGTGTAAATATAACGCGGGCGATGACCTATTTATATCTCATAAAAAAGTTATATTTATAACTAGAAAAGTGACACAAAGAAAGCAAAAAAAAATAAAACGTAATATATTTTTAATCTCGCCGTAAATTATATTTCATTGTTATTCTACATTTAAACTCTACACGCTTGACAAATCAAATTATTTTTCAATCTATTGCTATATAATATTTATTTATTTACTCTTTATTGCACTTATCTAAACAACATTAGACATTCAAAGAGCGGACTCAACGCCAAAGGCATTCTCTACCGGTAAAGGGGTGGTCTGGTTACACACTCTGTAAAAGGTAGCAATAAACTAATTGGTTAAAAGAAAGCTAAGAACATTTAATATAAAAATATTCAAATAAACATAAATACAACCAAACGTATTTATAAATTCGATTCAACGTTTAAAATAAAAATATATCGATGGTGGTATCAAATAAGTTATAGTGCACAACATATAGTGCGGTGAGTATTCTCTCAAACAAATGTTATCCCCTTCCATAGTTGACGCATATGATTTTTTTTTTTTTAAGTTTTCAAAGCAAGTGATTGACCACGATCCCATCTGATGCTAAGCGGAAATGCAGTCCTGCATGTTAAGGTGCACTAGCTCAGTAAATGCCTATATTCACTCTACTCTTGAAAACACCCACATTGTAAATTCTTTAAAGTATGCATAGGGAAGATAGATCCCTACGCAGTGCCAAAAGATCTAGCCGATCGGCAAGTTCAGGATCGTCGACAATCTGAGATGCCCTACGTTGGATTCGGTCAAATGGAGATAGCTGATAACCCGGAGGCTCGGCCCAAAGGTGGCAACAATACTCCATGTGAGGCCGCACCTGCGCCTTATACAGTTTAAGGCGGTGAGCCGGCTTGAAGTACTGTTTGGCCCTGTTGAGTACTCCGAGTTTTTTGGAGGCCATTTTAGCCTTGCTCTCCAAATGACCGCCAAACTGGACAACACTCGAAATGTCGGCCTTTGCCCTAGCCCAAGCTTGGTAGCATTCCCGCTTGCGACGATGTGCGCCGCGGCAGGACCCACCAAACCAGGGCCGAGACCTGCCACCGACGGGCACCGCTGAGCTAGGAATTAAATAATAATTAAAATGCATCGCAAATTTTATTCCGATATTTAATATGACAATAGTATATTGGTAGCTGCCAGTGCCCTACCGGGGTAAGGAAGGGGGGTACCGGAGACTATAAAAGCCGTCGTGATTGCAAAGATCGGCCTCAGTCGGACGGCGGCCGACGTTGCGGTGTTAGTATCGGTGCCATCGTCAGTTGATCCGGGCGGTCAGCGGCTGATGTACTCGCGCTCACTTCCAACTTCGCGCACCTCAACTCAACTGTGATCATCGTGCACCGTACACGCTATAATAATGTCTTAAAATAATTGCTACGCGTATTTTTATATATATATATAAATAAATAAATATAAAAATACTACGCGTTTAATACGATTTTATTTGGTTTTTTTTATTCGTCGCCCCCTGTCACATTATTATTACAATTCAATACATACTTAATTCGTTTTTAATGATTCAATTTGGCGATTAAAAAATATTAGTTTTGTTTTAATTGAAATAATAAAAGTAATAAACTTTGGATTTATTACTTTTACGCGAATAATAAGTAAAAGGTATATAAAAAATATGAAATAAATATAGTGGCGGTTTGTGGAAAATAAAATAACTGTTTTATAAAAAAAAGATAAGTTTTACCTAGCGCGCTAGCCTCATATGGCGCGAATAAGTTATTATATTTCAGCAGATATTCTAATAAAGTGAAACGGAAATGAAAAGTGAAATTCGTTTAGATTTGGGGTCTAAAAAAAAATTGCGGTAAATTCAAACGTATAAAATTATTTCCAAGTAATAATCCCTTGGCACAGACATGATTTTTATTTAAACAAACTTAATGTGAGCGAACGGTTATACTTAAAATTAGTTTAAGATGTACACGGATGTTATAGAATATTTTTGCTACGTCATCGTGTTTTTTTTTAAATTATTAAAATCATTTCACGTGCACCTATTGGGTTTTTTTTTTTTAAATATATAACTCCGTAAATAACAAGAGACTTAATTTGAATTACTAATAATAACTACACGGTATGATGGATGTTCGGCGTTGATTTAAAATAAATGCTGCGATCGCGAATCGATTTGTAGAAAATGGCGTTTTCAATATTTCCTTTGTTCTATAGCAGTTTATGTTTTTTATAAGGCGGGGTCATGTTGAAGTTTCAATCTATCATTAGAATTCATATCGGCGTGATAGTTCGCAGTATACGAGCGTAAAATAAGCAGCATAACGTTACCGTGTCTCGTTTACTGAGTCTAGGGATCAGGAGACGAACGCACTCGATCCTGATCCTTGGGGGATGACTCCATATCGGGGATGAATGTTCTCGTGGCCGGCGGGAATCACTTGCCATCATGTGAAGTGTGTAAGTTTGTCACATTAACACATAAAATATATACTCGTATATTCACGTAAGCATTGAACGGAGCTGCATTATGTTTACAGCCTCTTAGATATGATTATCTATCCGTAGACCGAAGACTCCATCAAGTATTTAAAAACTAGCGAAGGGTTTAAATTTTCAACTTAATTTTGAAAACTGTTTTCGAACGGAAAGTCTTTTTTTTAAAACATTAGTGAATACCTGTCCCATCACAATGTTAAAATGCTTATGCTAGGATGCTTCATAATTATAGTCGAATGGCGGATCCGAATCTACTACCTTAAGTTTCGTACACCGTACCCGTAAGCCATTGGACTATTGAGCTGCTGCTTTTGTTAACGATCTGATTCATGACGGCTTTTTACTGCTATTTAACAAATAAAATGTAGTTAAATTGGGGTGTGGTCGTTTCCCGGACTATCCTGTTTCTAGAAACTAACTGCACCGTGTGTGGATACTGGGAAAGATTAGGTCATTCAATTTATATTTATTTTTTATTAACGTATACACTGTTACTAGTAAATTATTCATTTAATATGGCCGTCAATTACGACTTACCGCGCGTGAAGTGCATTTTGACGGGATCGCACATGCCGACGGCTTACCGGACACCGTCGGGTGAAAAGGAAATTGAATCGGAAAATTAGATGTCCGCAATGAACAACGATGGAAAATATAAAATCAAACGTGAACATAAAAAATATATTATAATCGCTAATTGGATTAATTCCACTGCGAGGCAAGGATTTGCCTACGAGGAGATTAGTATATAACTCAATTATTTAAAAAATTTTTGCCCTCTGTAAATTTTATAGCTAGGTTATTTGCCTCTTCGTATAACGATTTTCTTTCCTTTATTTGAAAAGTTTAAGAATGTTTTTTTTTATTTTTAAAATAGAATGCTATAATCATTACTAACATCCCGATTGAACAACGCTAGTCTAGGAGATGGTTGAGATATATATATATATTTATATATATATATATATATATATATATATATATATATATATATATATATATATTTATATATCAACCATCGCCTATTACTATTACTTTATATAGTTATATATATATATATATATATATATATATATATATATATATATATATATATATATATATATATATATATATATATATATATATATATATATATATATATATATATATATATATATATATATATATATATATATATATATATATATATATATATATATATATATATATATATATATATATATATATATATATATATATATATATATATATATATATATATATATATATATATATATATATATATATATATATATATATATATATATATATATATATATATATATATATATATATATATATATATATATATATATTTATATATCAACCATCGCCTATTGCTATTACTTTATATAGTTATATATATATATATATATATATATATATATATATATATATATTTATATATCAACCATCGCCTATTACTATTACTTTATATAGTTATATATATATATATATATATATATATATATATATATATATATATATATATATATATATATATATATATATATATATATATATATATATATATATATATATATATATATATATATATATATATATATATATATATATATATATATATATATATATATATATATATATATATATATATATATATATATATATATATATATATATATATATATATATATATATATATATATATATATATATATATATATATATATATATATATATATATATATATATATATATATATATATATATATATATATATATATATATATATTTATATATCAACCATCGCCTATTACTATTACTTTATATAGTTATATATATATATATATATATATATATATATATATATATATATATATATATATATATATATATATATATATATATATTTATATATCAACCATCGCCTATTACTATTACTTTATATAGTTATATATATATATTTATATATCAACCATCGCCTATTACTATTACTTTATATAGTTATATATATATATATATATATATATATATATATATATATATATATATTTATATATCAACCATCGCCTATTACTATTACTTTATATAGTTATATATATATATATATATATATATATATATATATATATATATATATATATATATATATATATATATATATATATATATATATATATATATATATATATATATATATATATATATATATATATATATATATATATATATATATATATATATATATATATATATATATATATATATATATATATATATATATATATATATATATATATATATATATATATATATATATATATATATATATATATATTTATATATCAACCATCGCCTATTACTATTACTTTGTCAAAAACAACTAAGTAGGCCTTTCGGTACATAATTAGATTTTAAATTTCACACAAAATGACGCGAACGGTCGTGAAGTAAATAGAATTATTGTGGAATTAGTGTCTCGGATAGTTTCTACTTAACTTCTTCCTCGTAGGACTTTTAAATTGCCCTGAGAACAATGTGGTTGCCCCTAACGCGGGCGTTGATTTTACCGATTCTTATCAGAGACAATTCAAATCATATTTCTTTTTTAATTTTCGTATCACATATGTATGTCTGTATTACTTTAGTAACATTTTCTGATTTAAATTTGAATAAAAGTTTGATTACAAACAATTCGTATTATTAAATCAAAGTGATGGTTGTGGGGTTGGGGGGGATGGATGGACACGGTGACCGTGGATCCTAAAGTTTAATGACACTGGGAGCATGGGTCCTAAAAGTGTTACATTTAAAGGGTATATTAAATAAAATAGGTGTTGCATATGAAACGGTGGTGGAACTACGCTGCAGTTTCTTCATCTTCGGTGAGTTCCGGCTGCGGTGTAAATGGGTCGACTCACGGGAAGGACTACACCCTTAGTAGAATACAGAATCTTCATCCTGCTATTTCTCGCTAACCATCACCGGACCTATATTACTGACGAAACATTTCATTTTTGCACAAGAGGTGACCACGCAACGGTATTATAATCTAGGATTAATGTGGTCGTGGTCTGCAGGAATCACTTTCAATTAGGTGTACGGTACTCTTTTGTTGGTTTCAATATAATAAAAAAACAAGATGCGAATATCAAATTAACGTTATGTTTATCGGGAATAAATTGTTCGTTATTATGATCCTGTGATAGAATAAATGAATGTACGATGTGGTCGAGCCAGTTTTGCAAGTAAAGATTCTTCTTAAAACGTTAGTAACATATATGAAACAAAAACAACTTAATGCTTTCAAAGATTTCGAACTAAAAGTAACGTTCATTGCAAAGGAGGCCTTTCGGTACATAATTAGATTTTAAATTTCCTTTGTGTTTAGTCGTGACACAAAATGACACGAACGGTCGTGAAGTAGATAGAATTATTGTGGAATTAGTGTCTCGGATAGTTTCTACTTAACGTCTTCCTCGTAGGACTTTTTAATTGCCCTGAGAACAATGCGGTTGACCTAACGCGGGCGTTCATTTTACCGATTCTTATCAGAGACAATTCAAATCATATTTCTTTTTTAATTTTCGTATCACATATGTATGTCTGTATTACTTTAGTAACATTTTCTGATTTAAATTTGACCAAGTTTGATTACAAACAATTCGTATTATTAAATCAAAGTGTGATGGTTGTGGGGTTGGGGGGGATGGATGGACACGGTGACCGTGGATCCTAAAGTTTAATGAAACTGCGAGCATGGGTCCTAAAAGCAATGAGATTACTGTTAATAGAAGTGTTACATTTAAAGGGTATATTAACTAAAATAGCTGTTGAAACGGTGGTGGAACTACGCTGCAGTTTCTTCATCTTCGGTGAGTTTCGGCTGCGGTGTAAATGGGTCGACTCACGGGAAGGATTACACCCTTAGCAGAATACAGCATCTTCATCCTGCTATTTCTCGCTAACCATCACCGGACCTATATTACTGACGAAACATTTCATTTTTGCACAAGAGGTGACCACGCAACGGTATTATAATCTAGGATTAATGTGGTCGTGGTCTGCAGGAATCACTTTCAATTAGGTGTACGGTACTCTTTTGTTGGTTTCAATATAATAAAAAAACAAGATGCGAATATCAAATTAACGTTATGTTTATCGGGAATAAATTGTTCGTTATTATGATCCTGTGATAGAATAAATGAATGTACGATGTGGTCGAGCCAGTTTTGCAAGTAAAGATTCTTCTTAAAACGTTAGTAACATATATGAAACAAAAACAACTTAATGCTTTCAAAGATTTCGAACTAAAAGTAACGTTCATTGCAAAGGAGGCCTTTCGGTACATAATTAGATTTTAAATTTCCTTTGTGTTTAGTCGTGACACAAAATGACACGAACGGTCGTGAAGTAGATAGAATTATTGTGGAATTAGTGTCTCGGATAGTTTCTACTTAACGTCTTCCTCGTAGGACTTTTTAATTGCCCTGAGAACAATGCGGTTGACCTAACGCGGGCGTTCATTTTACCGATTCTTATCAGAGACAATTCAAATCATATTTCTTTTTTAATTTTCGTATCACATATGTATGTCTGTATTACTTTAGTAACATTTTCTGATTTAAATTTGACCAAGTTTGATTACAAACAATTCGTATTATTAAATCAAAGTGTGATGGTTGTGGGGTTGGGGGGGATGGATGGACACGGTGACCGTGGATCCTAAAGTTTAATGAAACTGCGAGCATGGGTCCTAAAAGCAATGAGATTACTGTTAATAGAAGTGTTACATTTAAAGGGTATATTAACTAAAATAGCTGTTGAAACGGTGGTGGAACTACGCTGCAGTTTCTTCATCTTCGGTGAGGGCGTGGTCCCATCCCGGTGGAGCTGATTCATTGAGCTTCTAGAAACGAAATGCAGTGTAGCTCCACCACTGTTAACAATTTATATATGTATTAATATTTATCTATATATGTTTGTATTTATTTTATTTTTATTCATTGGTTTATTGTTACATATATCGCAATATCTCGCCACACCTTGAGTTATCAAACGTAGATAATGCCTTCGGCATAAAGTCTCTGATTAAAATAAATTAACGGATTATATAAACTCCACTTCGGGGCTCAAGAGAGGGTTCGGAAGTGCCCCGCTACGCCGCTCTGTTCGGAAGTGCCCCGCTACGCCGCTCTGTTGCGGATTGGCGGACTTATGTCTACTCTATTTATCTACAAGTCTAGTAAATATTTCGTTATTTATTTCTTATGCAGTTTTAACGAGCGTTTGTTTTAAATCGCCATTTTTCAATTTGCAATTAACGTAAACTACGTTCGTTCCCGGCATTCGGATTCGAGCTTGCGTTCGCTCGTGTATCGTGAATTAAAAGCGAACAACGCTTTAAACTTTAACGCTAAGCTACCGCGGCTCCATATATATAATATAATAGATATAATGGATATAATATAATAGATATAATGGATATAATATAATAGATATAATGGATATAATATAATAGATATATTATATAATAGACTTAAAGTAGACAATGCTTAGTGAAATTCTGTTTTTGTATAATAAAAGACCATTTTTTCCATCATGCATCAATGCTGCGTGTAAGGAATCTTCAGCGAATTCTAAAAGACTCTATAATGAGATGTGTAAATTGTATTGTCAAGTATTGATTCACAGCGATGCGACAGATATCTTTTTGCGAGTGAAAGCCACACAACAGTTTGTTCCTAACTGCAGAATGAATGGGTCAGCTCTACCGCAGTAGGACCATGCTCGTGAAGCTGCAATATGATTCCTTGTCAAGGATGAATGGGAATGTCTTGGGCCGCAAGAATCATTTTTTTTTTATAAAGCAAGCAGCCCACCCGATCGTAAGTAATCACCACCGCTCATGAACGTCCACAGTACCTGCTCTGGCATCGCAAACGCGTTGCGGCCCTTTAAGCTGGCATGAGAGCTGATTCCACAGAGTAGTTGTGCGTGGCCGGAAATTTCTCGTGAAGCGCGTGGCGGTGGATCACCAACCGTAGAGATGATGAAATTTTGAATTCTGTCATGATGTACGATGTTTAAACTTGGCGTGGATTTAATCCGAACAACTCCCCATAGTAAATTGGGTAAAAAATGCAAAGAAAAATCAAAATCTCTTCTCAACGCCAGTGAAAAAAGCTGATCGGAAAGAATTCGAGCCGCCCTTCGTTGAATGCGATGAAATGGAAGAAGCTGGTACTGGGGTGCCCCAGCGCAGAAATGAGAACAGTATTTCATGTGAGGCCGAACTTTCGCTTTGTAAAGTTGCAAAAAGTGGGCTGACATGAAGTACTGTCTCGCTCTATTAAGCACGCCCAGTTTTTTAGGGGCCAAAGATTCCGATACTAGCTGAGGTAGCAAGGGGAGTGTTTTCAAAACGGGGAGATGCGGCAAAGGGATTCTTTATAGCGGTAATCGCGCAAACCTTTGTCTTCATGGGTAAATTGAACTAGATTTTGTATGCCCCAATCTGAGAATTTATTCAGTCAGATTGTTCCGGCACTCATTGACATTTTCTTGAGTAATATTGGCGCGGCCAGTGTATAACACATCCTCGTGCTGTCATCCGCATAGCAATGAATATTTTTAATTTGCATCATGCATGCAGAAGAAAAAAGGTAGGAGATAGCATACAGCCTTGTGGAACAGCAATATTCACTGATTTGGAGTTGGAGCATGCACCGTCGACTACGACCTTTATGCTAGGGTTCGAGAGAAAACTGGTGACCTACTTGTATAATAAAGACCATTTTTCCATCATGCATCAATGCTGCGTGTAAGGAATCTTCAGCGAATTCTAAAAGACTCTATAATGAGATGTGTAAATTGTATTGTCAAGTATTGATTCACAGCGATGCGACAGATATCTTTTTGCGAGTGAAAGCCACACAACAGTTTGTTCCTAACTGCAGAATGAATGGGTCAGCTCTACCGCAGTAGGACCATGCTCGTGAAGCTGCAATATGATTCCTTGTCAAGGATGAATGGGAATGTCTTGGGCCGCAAGAATCATTTTTTTTTTATAAAGCAAGCAGCCCACCCGATCGTAAGTAATCACCACCGCTCATGAACGTCCACAGTACCTGCTCTGGCATCGCAAACGCGTTGCGGCCCTTTAAGCTGGCATGAGAGCTGATACCACAGAGTAGTTGTGCGTGGCCGGAAATTTCTCGTGAAGCGCGTGGCGGTGGATCACCAACCGTAGAGATGATGAAATTTTGAATTCTGTCATGATGTACGATGTTTAAACTTGGCAGCTGGATTTAATCCGAACAACCTCACAGATCCCTCCCCATGGTAAATTGGGTAAAAAATGCAAAGAGGTGCAAAATCTCTTCTCAAGGCTAGTGAAAAAAGCTGATCGGAAAGTACGTGGTCGTCCAGAATTCGAGCCGCTCTTCGTTGAATGCGATGAAATGGAAGAAGCTGGTACTGGGATGCCCCAGCCCAGAAATTAGAACAGTATTTTATGTGAGGCCGAACTTTCACTTTGTAAAGTTGCAAAAAGTGGGCTGACATGAAGTACTGTCTCGCTCTATTAAGGACGCCCAGTTTTCTTAGAGGCCAAAGATTCCGATACTAGCTGAGGTAGCAAGGGGAGTGTTTTCAAAACGGGGAGATGCGGCAAAGGGATTCTTTATAGCGGTAATCGCGCAAACCTTTGTCTTCATGGGTAAATTGAACTAGATTTTGTATGCCCCAATCTGAGAATTTGTTCAGTCAGATTGTTCCGGCACTCATTGACATTTTCTTGAGTAATATTGGCGCGGCCAGTGTATAACACATCCTCGTGCTGTCATCCGCATAGCAATGAATATTTTTAATTTGCATCATGCATGCAGAAGAAAAAAGGTAGGAGATAGCATACAGCCTTGTGGAACAGCAATATTCACTGATTTGGAGTTGGAGCATGCACCGTCGACTACGACCTTTATGCTAGGGTTCGAGAGAAAACTGGTGACCTACTTGTATAATTTCTCGGAAAGCGCATAGAAAGGAAGCTTCGAAAGAAGCTCTTTGTGCCAAACCTGATAGAAGGCCTTCGCTACCAAAGCCTCTTCTTTGGGACTCGACCGCCTGCACCCATCTCTTATCATCACGTGAACTGTATGCGAGTTTCTAACTTTCAATGTAATAAAAAAACCAATTCTTTTATAATATAAGGGCTGACAAATGAGCACACAGATCACCTAATGGACAGTTACGACCACGGCCTGTGACCATACGTTTTTAACCTGGACTAAAATGAAGTAGACTTATGCAAGACTGCGAGAAGTCGATGGTCGATGGTCGATGGTCGATGGTCGATGGTCGATGGTCGATGGTCGATGGTCGATGGTCGATGGTCGATGGTCGATGGTCGATGGTCGATGGTCGATGGTCGATGGTCGATGGTCGATGGTCGATGGTCGATGGTCGATGGTCGATGGTCGATGGTCGATGGTCGATGGTCGATGGTCGATGGTCGATGGTCGATGGTCGATGGTCGATGGTCGATGGTCGATGGTCGATGGTCGATGGTCGATGGTCGATGGTCGATGGTCGATGGTCGATGGTCGATGGTCGATGGTCGATGGTCGATGGTCGATGGTCGATGGTCGATGGTCGATGGTCGATGGTCGATGGTCGATGGTCGATGGTCGATGGTCGATGGTCGATGGTCGATGGTCGATGGTCGATGGTCGATGGTCGATGGTCGATGGTCGATGGTCGATGGTCGATGGTCGATGGTCGATGGTCGATGGTCGATGGTCGATGGTCGATGGTCGATGGTCGATGGTCGATGGTCGATGGTCGATGGTCGATGGTCGATGGTCGATGGTCGATGGTCGATGGTCGATGGTCGATGGTCGATGGTCGATGGTCGATGGTCGATGGTCGATGGTCGATGGTCGATGGTCGATGGTCGATGGTCGATGGTCGATGGTCGATGGTCGATGGTCGATGGTCGATGGTCGATGGTCGATGGTCGATGGTCGATGGTCGATGGTCGATGGTCGATGGTCGATGGTCGATGGTCGATGGTCGATGGTCGATGGTCGATGGTCGATGGTCGATGGTCGATGGTCGATGGTCGATGGTCGATGGTCGATGGTCGATGGTCGATGGTCGATGGTCGATGGTCGATGGTCGATGGTCGATGGTCGATGGTCGATGGTCGATGGTCGATGGTCGATGGTCGATGGTCGATGGTCGATGGTCGATGGTCGATGGTCGATGGTCGATGGTCGATGGTCGATGGTCGATGGTCGATGGTCGATGGTCGATGGTCGATGGTCGATGGTCGATGGTCGATGGTCGATGGTCGATGGTCGATGGTCGATGGTCGATGGTCGATGGTCGATGGTCGATGGTCGATGGTCGATGGTCGATGGTCGATGGTCGATGGTCGATGGTCGATGGTCGATGGTCGATGGTCGATGGTCGATGGTCGATGGTCGATGGTCGATGGTCGATGGTCGATGGTCGATGGTCGATGGTCGATGGTCGATGGTCGATGGTCGATGGTCGATGGTCGATGGTCGATGGTCGATGGTCGATGGTCGATGGTCGATGGTCGATGGTCGATGGTCGATGGTCGATGGTCGATGGTCGATGGTCGATGGTCGATGGTCGATGGTCGATGGTCGATGGTCGATGGTCGATGGTCGATGGTCGATGGTCAGACTGTGGTCATAATGATTCCTGTGTGAAGAAAACTAAAATGAATCTAGTGTCCAGCTTAATTGAGTTCATTGTTGCACTTACTTCTTTAAATTAAATTGGTACATTTGCAACATGCATGAGCTTGACATATCTTCCAAATGTAAACGATGACAACCGGCCGCTGATATCCCATGAGCCGACTCATTCATGTTTCATCTAGAAACTATCATATCAGCATCTACACAACGTTGGCTCTATCGCCGTGTATTTCAATTATGTCGATCGACGGGAATGTCGTTTTAACACTGTCGTTTATAATGATTTTAAGCCCAGTGCAGAGCAGATATATATATGTTTTTAAGATGTTTTTTATCGTTATAATAACAGATTGCCAACTTACCACCCAACTTTTGGTGGAAATTGTAACTTACCAAATTCGAGTAATTTATATATGTACATCTATGAATATAATATGAATGGGTCGGCTCGACCGGGGTGGGACCACGCCCTCACAGACCAACAGCGTAAAATAGCAGCGTAATGTTCTTGTGTTTCGTCTGGTGAGTGCAGGGATCCGGAGACCTTTATTATTGCTGACGAGGCATTCCATCTCAGATTGTTTGTTTAAGTTATATATGTTATAATATAATAAAAATGCAGTTGATATATAACAAATGACATGAGCGTTCGTGATGTACTGGTCTATTTTTATTATCACCTTTGTTAACGTCCATATAGGGTATCAGAAAAAACTGTTAAGGTCAGTCGAAGTGGTTTATATTTTTTTAAAAAGAAAGGGTCAGGTGTTCTTTATCATTATGTTATTTTTATTTTTACTTCTTTATTATTACATTAAGGCAGCCTATGCGACTTTTTGGTGGTGAGGCTGGTGGTTTCGAATCATGCAATTAGCTAATTTCCGTATTCAAAATGAATGAGTTGTCGGCTAAGGGCTGAGGTCTGTTACGTGGCGTCGTCCTTAACCAGTCGAGCCGATCCATTCATCGTGCAACTGGAAACAAACTTGAACGTGGCTCTATAATTGTTAATATCTTGCAGAGTAAACCCCCTGGGTAACAACCCGCAATTAGAAGTCAATGTCGCCACCAGTTGACGTGATAGGTACAGAGTTATTTCTTTTTAATATGAAACATTCTTAAATGACGATCGATCGAAGTAAATACAATGACATGATGAATTATCGATTCTCACAATTAGTTATTAATGTTGGGCAATGAACGCGAGGCTGTTCCATGCCTCAATTGGCGGCTTACTTCTGGCATTGACGCACAAGCGAATGTGTTGATAAGGCGGAGTTCGATGTCGGTGTCATTTATTTGCCTACTGTGATTCTGTGTTGCCAGTAAATAAAATAAAATAGCTAGAATTGACAAGTTACAATAACCACCCAAAATAGTTAATTATTTTTTTAATTCGCCTTCTGTTCAACACGATGGCGGGTTGATGATTTATCATTACATAACAATAAAGAACATCTTCATCGAACACGAATCATCTTCTTTACGTAGTCAATATTATGAGTAGCTTTTCTGTGATTTTTTGTTTGATATTTATTCTGCACACCCTCAAATCTCATAAAAGGATGTAAGGTATGAAAAGTACATGTATGGTCACTAGTTACAAATAATTTCAATGTGAGCACGTCGGGAATCGTTAGAAAAAAAAGAAAAGCAATTTGTACCAATAGAAACATGGGACTGAGTGGAATTGAATATTATATATATAGGTATTTTGAAACTAAGTAAACATACAATTGTAAATCCAAATCATAGAAACCTATCAATGGTACACGGCTCAATTTCCTCCTTGCTTTAACATGTCTCCCTGCCCAGATGCGATTAGAGTACGAATTAATCTACCTGCATCCAACGACTTCAAGCAAACGTGCATTGGTCGTTGCTCCATCCAATTACTTGAATGTATTACAATTATATATATCTATAAATGACACTGACTATATGTCTGTGTTATTTCTTTCTTCGAACTCTAGTGAAAAGATAACCGCATGAATGGAATTTGTCAAATGTCCATAATATTAGGTCAATACCTATATAATTGCCGTTCTTCAGTATTGGCCATTTCAAACCAAAAAAAAGGTTTGATTTGCTGTGAATTCTAAATTCAAATTAATTTTGTTTTAAAAACATGACATTCTTTTTACAAAGGCAGTCTTTCGTTTATTGATTAGCTTTGTATTTTCATTACGTTTGAACTTTTTCGTCATAATGGATACATTAAAAATTCGCGTAATTATGGAATAAGTTTCGTCGTGGCATCAACGCGGCACAAACGGCATGTAACCTCAACAAAGTTTACGGAGAGAATTTTACAAACGAACGCACAACCCGTTATTGGTTTGCCCGGTTCCGTTCTGGAAATTTTGATTTGAAAAATGAGCCTCGTGGTCGTCCGGACACTTTGGTAACAATGATGAATTTAAGGCGATTGTGGAAGTTTATGATATTTAATCTACAGCCGAGCTAGCAGCAGCTTTTGATGTTAACATCTAAATAATATTGGTCCAATTGCAATAAATTGGCAAGGTAAAAAAAGCTTGATAGATGGGTGCCCTACGAACTTAACGATCGCCAGCCTAACGTACGCGTTGAGACCTGCCTCGCGCTGCTCAACAAGCACAGAAATGAAAGATTTTTGAACCGAATTGTTACGTGCGACGACAGGTGGATTCCGTTCGACAATTACTTTTTTAACCCACCGACTATTACTTTTTTCAACTTTTTATCGGGAAAAAATTCAATTCCCGAGAGGCAGTACCAAATGCCTTTCAAGAGTTTGTTGCCTGCCGTCCAGCTGATTTTTACAAGGGCGGCAATAAGCTACCACGGCGTTGGCAAGGATTACTTTTTTTTTAATTCGCCTTCTGTTCAACACGATGGCGGGTTGATGATTTATCATTACATAACAATAAAGAACATCTTCATCGAACACGAATCATCTTCTTTACGTAGTCAATATTATGAGTAGCTTTTCTGTGATTTTTTGTTTGATATTTATTCTGCACACCCTCAAATCTCATAAAAGGATGTAAGGTATGAAAAGTACATGTATGGTCACTAGTTACAAATAATTTCAATGTGAGCACGTCGGGAATCGTTAGAAAAAAAAGAAAAGCAATTTGTACCAATAGAAACATGGGACTGAGTGGAATTGAATATTATATATATAGGTATTTTGAAACTAAGTAAACATACAATTGTAAATCCAAATCATAGAAACCTATCAATGGTACACGGCTCAATTTCCTCCTTGCTTTAACATGCCTCCCTGCCCAGATGCGATTAGAGTACGAATTAATCTACCTGCATCCAACGACTTCAAGCAAACGTGCATTGGTCGTTGCTCCATCCAATTACTTGAATGTATTACAATTATATATATCTATAAATGACACTGACTATATGTCTGTGTTATTTCTTTCTTCGAACTCTAGTGAAAAGATAACCGCATGAATGGAATTTGTCAAATGTCTATAATATTAGGTCCATACCTATAAAATTGCCGTTCTTCAGTATTGGCCATTTCAAACCAAAAAAAAGGTTTGATTTGCTGTGAATTCTAAATTCAAATTAATTTTGTTTTAAAAACATGACATTCTTTTTAGAAAGGCAGTCTTTCGTTTATTGATTAGCTTTGTATTTTCATTACGTTTGAACTTTTTCGTCATCACATTAAAAATTCGCGTAATTATGGAATAAGTTTCGTCGTGGCATCAACGCGGCATAAACGGCATGTAACCTCAACAAAGTTTACGGAGAGAATTTTACAAACGAACGCACAACCCGTTATTGGTTTGCCCGGTTCCGTTCTGGAATATTTGATTTGAAAAATGAGCCTTGTGGACGTCAGGACACTTTGGTCAACAATGATGAATTTAAGGCGATTGTGGAAGGTAATGATATTTAATCTACAGCCGAGCTAGCAGCTTTTGATGTTAACATCTAAACAATATTGGTCCAATTGCGATAAATTGGCAAGGTAAAAAAAGCTTGATAGATGGGTGCCCTACGAACTTAACGATCGCCAGCCTAACGTACGCGTTGAGACCTGCCTCGCGCTGCTCAACAAGCACAGAAATGAAAGATTTTTGAACCGAATTGTTACGTGCGACGACAGGTGGATTCCGTTCGACAATTACTTTTTTAACCCACCGACTATTACTTTTTTCAACTTTTTATCGGGAAAAAATTCAATTCCCGATCACCTGATAACACTCTATGAGCATTTGGTCCTTCGACGGTCGAACAGATCCATTCAGCAGATGAAAAGTGCACTGTTAACTATTTTTGAAAGCAGAGCTTTTAGCCGCAAGTCTGATATAGGTTTGTTCGCGATTATATTATCTTTACTAGGTATAGCAAGATTTTAGTATAATGGAGCACCGATCTCTATTTGTTTCAGACTTTCACATCGATCGATCTAACAATTAAAGATTTTTTTGAATATTTTAGTGGTTTATTAGATTTTAAATAAAATCGGTCCGAATCATTCATGCTGCAGCCAGCAGTAAACTACAGAGTGGCTCTACTACCACAAAACTATTATAAGCACAAGAAATACTAAGATAATAATGCCACTTGAGCCAGTCCAGGAATACCATTTTCTGCAGTTCAAGAGCATTAGAAGTCGATTAGATATATTGGAACATCGTAAGTATATGCATATTATATATATATATATATATAATATAATATAATATAAATAGTGCATACGAGCCGGAATAAGTGATACGGTCCGTTTTGATACCAACGGCTAATTCACGACGAATGGAATGCTTTTTGGAAACGGAAATGCGTATAACCGAACAGTGATTAATTTACCTAGCCTATAGCATATTCGTGCGTTGTATTCCTGAGGCTATAATATGCTTTTTTCCAAGTATTATGATTTTGCACCACTACTTCAATCTTTGGTTAGGTCGATTTGAGACCAAGAGTTATATGTCACGGGCATTCATCATTTATTATCGGTGCGGCGCGCGTGCGTTCCGTATGCTACATTGATGGAAATAAATTGATAATCATTCAACGCCTCGACTCGTCGGACAATGTACACTCCATTTAATTTATTATTGTTGTACCAATCGTCCAATTTAGTTGAAGCAATGTATCTTTGATTCTCGATGTATCATTGGAATCGAGAATGATAATTATTGGAGAAGACAAAGTCCTTTTGCATTGAATATCGAGTCGTAGCTACGCTGCTGCAGTTTGTTTCTAGCTGATAAATGGGTCAGTAAGACCGGGGTAGGACGACGCCTTCACAGAATACTGGCGTAAAATGGGACTATAACGCTGTTGTGTTTCGTCTGGTGAGTGTAGAAATCCGGATACCTTTAATACTGGTGACGAGGCGTACCATCTCAGTCCTCAAGGGCGACAACGCATCTGCGTTATCATTCCTTTCAGGGATGAATGTATATGTCGTTGGCCGCAGGATTCACTTACCATCAGGGGAAGTGTGTGCGAGTTTATTACCGTCAATCTTACAAAGAAAATAAAATAATAACAAAGTGTATTTTACATTGAAATCATGATCAACATTTTCAAATTCAATTATATTTATGGTTTATTGAATTGAGTAAATGGCCCGTGCTACGTTCAAGATTTTACATGTTTGAACGTGGTCGAGCAACGCTGAAGTTTTTATCGGCGTCATTAATGGGTCGTCACGCTCGGATAGGGCCACGCGCTGACGGTGCACAGAGTAAAATAGTTTTGTTTCGTACAGTGCGTGTTGTACATACGGTGAGTTCCGATACACATCGCACCGTTGTCACCCCGGTCATATACGGAACGGCACCTTTATGTTGCTATTTCATGCTGCTAGCCGCTGATACGAAATTAACACAGAACTATATTTTGCTATGGTAAAATCAAAACGAACAGCTCACCTGAGCAATGACGAATGAGCGTTTGATGCAAATAGGCACCAGCCAATATGAATGTATCCTGTTCATTTAAGTCAACTAGAAGGATATAGTCATCTGACCCGATTGAAGGTATTCCGTTAAGACCTAAACTCCTTCTCGATAAGGAATCATATTGTCAACCCTGAGAACTGAAATTGAATGCCTGATCACCTGATAACACTCGCCAGTTGTGTTATGCTGCTATTTTATGAGCATTTGGTCCTTCGACGGTCGAATAGATCCATTCATCAGATGAAAACTGCACTGTTAACTATTTTTGAAAGCAGAGCTTTTAGCCGCAAGCCTGATATAGGTATGTTCGCGATTAAATTATCTTTACTAGGTATAGCAAGATTTTAGTATAATGCAGCACCGATCTGCATTTGTTTCAGACTTTCACATCGATCGATCTAACAATTAAAGAATTTTTGAATATTTTAGTGGTTTATTAGATTTTAAATAATATCGGTCCGAATCATTCATGCTGCTGCCAGCAGTAAACTACAGAGTGGCTCTACTACCACAAAACTGTTATAAGCACAAGAAATACTAAGATAATAATGCCACTTGAGCCAGTCTAGGAATACCATTTTCTGCAGTTCAAGAGCATTAGAAGTCGAGTAGATAAATTGGAACATCGTAAGTATATGCATATTATATTTATATATATATAATATAATATAATATAAATAGTGCATACGAGTAAAGCTGGAATAAGTGATACGGTCCGTTTTGATACCAACGGCTAATTCACGACGAATGGGATGCTTTTTGGAAACGGAAATGCGTATAACCGAACAGTGATTAATTTACCTAGCCTATAGCATATTCGTGCGTTGTATTCCTGAGGCTATAATATGCTTTTTTCCAAGTATTATGATTTTGCACCACTACTTCAATCTTTGGTTAGGACGATTTGAGACCAAGAGTTATATGTCACGGGCATTCATCATTTATTATCGGTGCGGCGCGCGTTCCGTATGCTACATTGATGGAAATAAATTGATAATCATTCAACGCCTCGACTCGTCGGACAATGTACACTCCATTTAATTTATTATTGTTGTACCAATCGTCCAATTTAGTTGAGGCAATGTATCTTTGATTCTCGATGGATCATTGGAATCGAGAATGATAATTATTGGAGAAGACAAAGTACTTTTGCATTGAATATCGAGTCGTAGCTACGCTGCTGCAGTTTGTTTCTAGCTGATAAATGGGTCAGTAAGACCGGGGTAGGACGACGCCTTCACAGAATACTGGCGTAAAATGGGACTATAACGCTGTTGTGTTTCGTCTGGTGAGTGTAGAAATCCGGATACCTTTAATACTGGTGACGAGGCGTACCATCTCAGTCCTCAAGGGCGACAACGCATCTGCGTTATCCTTCCAGTTTCAATGGTGGGGTTAAGAAAAGGGATCCTTCTGATGTTACCGGATGTCATCGAACACCAACATTAAATACGAATACCGCAATCTTGGGGCAAAATTCAAATCTTTATTGAATATATGACATATTGAATATGTGTCATATTGAATATATGTCATATTGAATATATGTTATATTGAATATATGTTATATTGAATATATGTTATATTGAATATATGTCATATTGAATATGTCATATTGAATATGTCATATTGGATATATGTCATATTGGATATATGTTATATTGAATATGTTATATTGAATATGTCATATTGAATATGTGTCATATTGAATATATATTATATTGAATATGTGTCATATTGAATATGTTATATTGAATATGTCATATTGGATATATGTCATATTGAATATGTCATATTGAATATGTCATATTGAATATATATTATATTGAATATGTCATATTGAATATATGACATATTGAATATGTGTCATATTGAATATGTTATATTGAATATATGACATATTGAATATGTGTCATATTGAATATATGTCATATTGAATATATGTTATATTGAATATATGTCATATTGAATATATGTTATATTGAATATATGACATATTGAATATATATGTTATATTGAATATATGTCATATTGGATATATGTCATATTGAATATGTTATATTGAATATGTTATATTGAATATATGTCATATTGAATATATATGTTATATTGAATATATATGTTATATTGAATATATGTTATATTGAATATATGTCATATTGAATATATGTTATATTGAATATATATTATATTGAATATATGTCATATTGAATATATGTTATATTGGATATATGTTATATTGAATATATGACATATTGAATATGTTATATTGAATATATGTTATATTGAATATATGTTATAATGAATATATGTTATATTGAATATATGACATATTGAATATGTCATATTGAATATATGTCATATTGAATATATGTCATATTGAATATATGTTATATTGAATATATGTCATATTGAATATATGTTATATTGAATATATGACATATTGAATATATATGTTATATTGAATATATGTCATATTGAATATATGTTATATTGAATATATGACATATTGAATATGTTATATTGAATATATATGTTATATTGAATATATGTCATATTGAATATATGTTATATTGAATATATGTTATATTGAATATATGTTATATTGAATATATGACATATTGAATATATATGTTATATTGAATATGTTATATTGAATATATGTTACATTGAATATATGTTATATTGAATATATGTTATATTGAATATATGTTATATTGAATATATGTCATATTGAATATATATTATATTGAATATATGTTATATTGAATATATGTTATAATGAATATATGTTATAATGAATATATGTTATATTGAATATATGTTATATTGAATATATGTCATATTGAATATATGTTATATTGAATATATATTATATTGAATATATGTTATATTGAATATATGTCATATTGGATATATGTTATATTGAATATGTTATATTGAATATATGTCATATTGAATATATGACATATTGAATATGTTATATTGAATATATGACATATTGAATATGTGTCATATTGAATATATGTCATATTGAATATATGTTATATTGAATATATGTTATATTGAATATATGTTATATTGAATATATGTCATATTGAATATATGTTATATTGAATATATGTTATATTGAATATATGTTATATTGAATATGTCATATTGAATATATGTTATATTGAATATATGACATATTGAATATGTGTCATATTGAATATATGTCATATTGAATATATATTATATTGAATATATGTTATATTGAATATATATGTTATATTGAATATATGACATATTGAATATGTCATATTGAATATATGTTATATTGAATATATATGTTATATTGAATATATGTTACATTGAATATATGTTATATTGAATATGTCATATTGAATATATGTTATATTGAATATGTGTCATATTGAATATATGTCATATTGAATATATGTTATATTGAATATATGTTATATTGAATATATGTTATATTGAATATATGTTATATTGAATATATGTTATATTGAATATATGTCATATTGAATATATGTTATATTGAATATATGTTATATTGAATATATATTATATTGAATATATGTTATATTGAATATATGTTATATTGAATATATGTTATATTGAATATATGTTATATTGAATATATGTTATATTGAATATATGTCATATTGAATATATGTTATATTGAATATATGTTATATTGAATATATGTTATATTGAATATATGTCATATTGAATATATGTTATATTGAAATGTTTGCTCATTTGTCACCGCTATTATACAGCGAGGTACGTATTGATGGGTGAGGTGGAGAAGTAAGTAATGAAGTAACATTTAGTATTTTCTATTTTCAGCGAAATTTATTTCACAAACACATTCGCAGCTCCGGTCCAAAATTCAGTCTCACCGTCATCGAGGCAAAAGCTAACTTTTTAGTTACTTTGGTCTTTGGCATGTCTTTGTAAACGCTTTCTGATTTTCCTTCGCTCCGCGTACTACCGAGCGACTAACAAAGAAACGTTTATGATAAATGAACTATATTAGTTTCATTAACCTGAGAGTCGTGAACTTACAGTTTTTATTATCATGCAGCGAATATAATTCTAAGGCTTTTTAAAAAAAAATACATACAGACGTCAACAGTATTTTTTTTCTTTTTTAATTCAATTAATATTATATATATTTTTTTATTTAAATCAGTGCTGGTGTAGGTTACAAGGGCGAAATTATTTCAGTTAAAATAGGTCATCCCCAGTTGTACGTTTACATAGATATGTGTTGGAAGTCCAGAGGGTTATGTTCCAATTTACTGTTTTTAAATTAAAATAATCATTCCTTAACACTTTTCCTGTATTAAATGTGTACGGATTTTTGCAGTGGTAGAGCTATACTGCAGTTTGATTCTAGCTGCAGAATGAATGGGTCAGCTCGACCGGAGTAGGACCACGCCCTCACAGAATACCAGCGTGAAATAGCAACATAATGCTGTCGTTTGGTTCTGGTAAGTGCAGGGATCCGGAGAACTTTACTACAGGTAGAGGCATTCCATCTCAGTCCTCAAGGGTGACAGCGCATCTGCATTATGATTCCTTGTCAAGGATGAATGAAGATGCCATGGGCCGCAGGAATAATTTACCATCGGGTGAACTGTGTGGTCGTTTGTTATTTTTAATTTAATTAAAAAAAAAGATCTGCTCACAGGTCCAGGGTCCAACAATATATACATCACAAATTGTTGGTTTTCTAGTCACGAATATCCCGTGTCAATGACACTGCGTTTCAACCTTCCTCCAATCTTATTACACATGTATTACATCCTAGGAAGAGGAATGACACTCGGTGCACATGTGCACTGTGGGCAGAAAGCTAACGGCACTGCCATGTGCTGTTGATCTACAGCATTTAAGAAAATATCCTTTTCATAGAAGTTTTTTTTTAAGGTTTTTGATTTATTAAATTTCGTTTATTTTAATTTCTTTAAATTTATCTACCATATTTGTATTGTTTCAACTTCCATTTCAAGTTAACTTTGTAATTTTTAATAATGTTAACAATTTCATTTTTTTTTTATCTTGTTAATTATGTTTTGATTTCCCGTTTTTAAGTTTATATTCATTTACTCATTTTTAGGCATGTTGTGGTTACCTATAATTGTAGGAACAGTTGCAGAGAATACCTTATTCTTGTATAGTATAAAATATAAATGCTGTATCTTGCGTTGGTAATCCATTTAATAAATAAATAAATAAATAAATTAAAAACAACTAGAAGGATATAAACGTCAAACCCCAGTGGTGCATAAGGCGTATGATATTTGTATATACTGTTTTTATTCTTGACTAGAGATGCATGTTTCATTACTGTCTTTACCTTAGCCGTAAATCAGCACTTTAGATAAGTATTAGCAAAGCCATTAGTGCTGGCGGTGGGTATAGAACTCTAATCGAGTACTTGAGGCACACTCTTATACACTGAGCGTTTTATTACCTACATTTATATATCATTGAAAACACTTTTCTACCGATGTTTAATTAATTATGGGTTAGTTTTAAATCGACGCCGTATAAAATCTGCAAAGCATACATACCTTAGATCGGCATCAGCGTTAAGTCGGATTTCGTAAACCATAAACCTCACCGATTCCTAAGAAAGGCAGCGGCCAGAGAGATTCTGTTTCCATTGCAATACCTCAACACATTGAGCTACCTTTGCGTAGATCGAGAGAATCAAAAACACAAAGCTGATGTTAATTCGACTTAACTATGAAGTCGGGCCGGCAAACACGTCGTTCCGTCGCGAGACCTTGGCTGCTGTAAAGCATTCGAAACTCGATAAAATCTGTAAAAATAAATTTTATTCAATAGAATAAATAGATAAATTATATGTCGCCCTTAGCTGCCTGTGGTAGCACGGGGAACTCCCCCGTCACGCTGGTGCATCGTAATTGGTACGGCGTGGTAAGAAGCCGGTGGTCACGAGTCCTCGTGCTTATTTGCAATGCCACGCGCCCGACAGACCAGTTCTGATGCCGTAGTGGCCTTGGCACCAGCATAATCGGAACCATTAGATATGAGTTGTATTGCGCACATCGATGACTAATCTATATTCATTTTTTTAATCTTGTTAATTATGTTTTGAATTCCCGTTTTAAGTTTATATTCATTTACTCATTTTTAGGCATGTTGTGGTTACCTATAATTGTAGGAACAGTTGCAGAGAATACCTTATTCTTGTATAGTATTAAATATAAATGTTGTATCTTGCGTTGGTTATCCATTTAATAAATAAATAAATAAATAAATAAATAAATAAATAAATAAATAAATAAATAAATAAATAAATAAATAAATAAATAAATAAATAAATTACAAACAACTAGAAGGGTATAAACGTCAAACCCCAGTGGTGCATAAGGCGTATGATATTTGTATATACTGTTTTTATTCTTGACTAGAGATGCATGTTTCATTACTGTCTTTACCTTAGCCGTAAATCAGCAATTTCGATAAGTATTAGCAAAGCCATTAGTGCTGGCGGCGGGTATAGAACTCTAATCGAGTACTTGAGGCACACTCTTATACACTGAGCGTTTTATTACCTACATTTATATATCATTGAAAACACTTTTCTACCGATGTTTAATTAATTATGGGTTAGTCTAAAATCGACGCCGTATAAAATCTGCAAAGCATACATACCTTAGATCGGCATCAGCGTTAAGTCGGATTTCGTAAACCATAAACCTCACCGATTCCTAAGAAAGGCAGCGGCCACAGAGATTCTGTTTCCATTGCAATACCTCAACACATTGAGCTACTTTTGCGTCGATCGAGAGAATCAAAAACACAAAGGTGATGTTAATTCGACTTAACTATGAAGTCGGGCCGGCAAACACATCGTACCGTCTCGAGACCTTGGCTGCTGTAAAGCATTCGAAAATCGATAAAATCTGTAAAAATACATTTTATTCAATAGAATAAATAGATAAATTATATGTTGCCCTAAGCTGCCTGTGGTCACGCTGGTGCATCGTAATTGGTACGGCGTGGTAAGAAGCCGGTGGTCACGAGTCCTCGTGCCTATTTGCAATGCCACGCGCCCGACAGACCAGTTCTGATGCCGTAGTGGCCTTGGCACCAGCATAATCGGAACCATTAGATATGAGTTGTATTGCGCACATCGATGACTAATCTATATTCATTTTTTTAATTTGTTATGATACTATAAGATGTATACTTTGCAAACAGTGACATTAACTGGGAAGATACTGAACCTTGTAACACAGTCTACACTAGCACAAGCTTCAGAGTTACCACAAACTTGTAATTACGTCATGTTATTATTAATTTGAATACTCTTAAGTGTGACAAATGGGCACACAGTTCACCTGATGGTTAGTGATTTGTGTGACCATGATGCACATTCATCCTGGTTTAAGATTCATAAACAGCGTTTACACAGGAGACTAACATGGAATGCCTCGTCACCGGTTGTACGAGTTTCCGGATCCCAATCCTCACCAGATGAAACACATCAGTGTTATTTTACTCTTTATAACTGATTAGATGATTATCTTCGAGGTCGTGGTCCTTACCCGGTCGAGACGACATATTCATGCCGACACCGGGGTTCGAACTACGATTTGCTCGCATACCGTGAATTTGTTTTTTTTTTATATTAAAGCTGGTACTGCAAACGATACTCTAACCAAGCTCAAATGTTAGTAAGTTCACGAAAAAAGAAACATTATTTGCCATTTAACATTATGCATTATCCATCAGCGTTATGTTAAGTTGTACAGGTAATACATAATAGAGAACTAAATTATTTGTGTATTATCCGGGTAAGAGGAAAATCTGTATCTAGGACTTAAACTCGAAAGCTTTACATAATGAAAGCGTCTAGAGTGCACACCGAGCATTGAACAGATTAATGTACTTAATTTCCCCCCTCGCCGCCCATACCCCTACACACAAAACTATAATTAGGAACTACAACAACCCTTCCACGTTTACAGCGACTATATTTGAAACTGCATATGAGCATCGATCCTAGCTTATTGGAGCTTAATGAAATATACACATATGAGATGATGAATTTATGAGAAACACAAATGGTTAAACTTTAAATATTGAAAAAATCGTTTTAGCTTAGATCACGTGATGGCGAGTGATTCCTGCGGCTCACGTGTACATCTTCGACCAGGGTCTTTTTTTTTTAAAGAATACTAGCTGTGCTGTTAACGGAAATGTTAGTAACATTTCCGTTAAGCACTCAACTAAATAAATGCTTGTGCTGCGAGATGGTTACAGACCACGTATTTTTTAAATAATCATTGGTAGTACAAACGAGCACACATTTCACCTTAAGATAAACGATTCCTGCAGCCCATGACATCTACATTCATCCTTGACAAGGAATCATAATGCAGATGCGTTCTCCCTCTCGAGGACTGTGATGGAATGCCTCGTCACCGGTTGTACGAGTTTCGGATCCCAATCCTCACCAGATGAAACACATCAGTGTTATTTTACTCTTTATAACTGATTAGATGATTATCTTCGAGGTCGTGGTCCTTACCCGGTCGAGACGACATATTCATGCCGACACCGGGGTTCGAACTACGATTTGCTCGCATACCGTGAATTTGTTTTTTTTTTATATTAAAGCTGGTACTGCAAACGATACTCTAACCAAGCTCAAATGTTAGTAAGTTCACGAAAAAAGAAACATTATTTGCCATTTAACATTATGCATTATCCATCAGCGTTATGTTAAGTTGTACAGGTAATACATAATAGAGAACTAAATTATTTGTGTATTATCCGGGTAAGAGGAAAATCTGTATCTAGGACTTAAACTCGAAAGCTTTACATAATGAAAGCGTCTAGAGTGCACACCGAGCATTGAACAGATTAATGTACTTAATTTCCCCCCTCGCCGCCCATACCCCTACACACAAAACTATAATTAGGAACTACAACAACCCTTCCACGTTTACAGCGACTATATTTGAAACTGCATATGAGCATCGATCCTAGCTTATTGGAGCTTAATGAAATATACACATATGAGATGATGAATTTATGAGAAACACAAATGGTTAAACTTTAAATATTGAAAAAATCGTTTTAGCTTAGATCACGTGATGGCGAGTGATTCCTGCGGCTCACGTGTACATCTTCGACCAGGGTCTTTTTTTTTTAAAGAATACTAGCTGTGCTGTTAACGGAAATGTTAGTAACATTTCCGTTAAGCACTCCAACTAAATAAATGCTTGTGCTGCGAGATGGTTACAGACCACGTATTTTTTTTAAATAATCATTGGTAGTACAAACGAGCACACATTTCACCTTAAGATAAACGATTCCTGCAGCCCATGACATCTACATTCATCCTTGACAAGGAATCATAATGCAGATGCGTTCTCCCTCTCGAGGACTGTGATGGAATGCCTCGTCACCGGTTGTACGAGTTTCGGATCCCAATCCTCACCAGATGAAACACATCAGTGTTATTTTACTCTTTATAACTGATTAGATGATTATCTTCGAGGTCGTGGTCCTTACCCGGTCGAGACGACATATTCATGCCGACACCGGGGTTCGAACTACGATTTGCTCGCATACCGTGAATTTGTTTTTTATATTAAAGCTGGTACTGCAAACGATACTCTAACCAAGCTCAAATGTTAGTAAGTTCACGAAAAAAGAAACATTATTTGCCATTTAACATTATGCATTATCCATCAGCGTTATGTTAAGTTGTACAGGTAATACATAATAGAGAACTAAATTATTTGTGTATTATCCGGGTAAGAGGAAAATCTGTATCTAGGACTTAAACTCGAAAGCTTTACATAATGAAAGCGTCTAGAGTGCACACCGAGCATTGAACAGATTAATGTACTTAATTTCCCCCCTCGCCGCCCATACCCCTACACACAAAACTATAATTAGGAACTACAACAACCCTTCCACGTTTACAGCGACTATATTTGAAACTGCATATGAGCATCGATCCTAGCTTATTGGAGCTTAATGAAATATACACATATGAGATGATGAATTTATGAGAAACACAAATGGTTAAACTTTAAATATTGAAAAAATCGTTTTAGCTTAGATCACGTGATGGCGAGTGATTCCTGCGGCTCACGTGTACATCTTCGACCAGGGTCTTTTTTTTTTAAAGAATACTAGCTGTGCTGTTAACGGAAATGTTAGTAACATTTCCGTTAAGCACTCCAACTAAATAAATGCTTGTGCTGCGAGATGGTTACAGACCACGTATTTTTTTTAAATAATCATTGGTAGTACAAACGAGCACACATTTCACCTTAAGATAAACGATTCCTGCAGCCCATGACATCTACATTCATCCTTGACAAGGAATCATAATGCAGATGCGTTCTCCCTCTCGAGGACTGTGATGGAATGCCTCGTCACCAGTAATAAAGCTCTTCGAAACACTCGCCCAGACTTAACACAGCAACATTACGCTATTAGTTTACGGGCGTGGTCCTACCCCGGTCGAGCTGACACATTCTGCAGCTAGAAACAAATGAGCTTTACCATTGCTAGAATAGTCGAATGGCAGATTCGAACCTACGACATGTTTCGCAGACCGTAAACTATTAGGCTATTGACACTCGAGCTTTAAAATACGTTGTCATACCTGGGTCTAAGACGGAATAGTCTCCAGCCTCACGTTAGGCCTCAGCGGTGACGATCACAATCACTAACTATCGGGAGAACCGCCACCAATTTGTGAACCCCAAGATTATAATATAATTATAATACAAAATATATTTTTTATATTTTGTAAAAACAAGTAGTCCATCGGTTAAAACCTATCGCCTAGGTTATGTAATCGAGTACCAGGTCTCTAAGTACCTATTATATCGCATGAGTATACAAAGATCTAGTCTTTGATCGCATTTAAAACCGGTCTTGGTGATTCAGAGTGACTTGATGCGCGGGTGAAATTTTTAAATGCATTATAATTCCAATAATGCTCACGTAAAACTTTTACTAGTAATATATATATATATATATATTATATATATATGTATATATATATATATATGTATATATATATATTATATATATATATTTGAATTTATTTGAGATGAAATGATTTTGGATAGTGTGTTAGCCTGAACGCTTTTTCAGTTTCACTGGGTTGAGAGGTTACCGAGCGCTTATGGCGCTCGGCCGAGGCCTCTATTGGTGGATAACCAACACAAGGGCTCCCGCGAGGTAGCCTCGGTCTGGACCGTAACCCTTTCGCTAAAGATCTCTATTATTATTGACTAATAGAGAATCCATGAATGAGGCTAGATGTTTCGATTTTCGATAAGGAATCAAAAGGCACATGCTTTGTCACCCGTGATGGAACCCAGATGGAATGCCACTGCAGTAATGAGACTCTTCGGAATCCAACAAGCATCAGATAAAACACACAGTGGTATGCTGGTATTATACTTCGATTCGCGTCGGCGTGGCCGTCGCCGGTCGAGACCACCCATTGATGCGGCAGTTAGAAAAGAAACTACGACTTAGCCCGATTGTTAACATCGCTTCGAATGGACATATATCACTAAACTAGGCTTTACGGTTAAAAGTACGATTTGTCGATGCCAATGGTAAATAGAAAAAATCTAGTTTTATGGACATCTATGTCAACTACTGTTGTCGAGAAAGCAAACGTACGCTACAGATCCAGTTGAAAACTCGTTTTGATCTCGAAGATGATAGTCTCATCGAGTCGAATCGATAGAGGCGCGAGTTCCGCCTCACACGGAATAGTGTTCTCATCTCTGCGCCGGGGCACCCCATAATCAGCTCTTTACATTTGACCGTATTCGACGGAGAGCGGCTCGAATCGTTGATAATAAGGTACTTTCCGATCGGTTTGATTTACTGGCATTGCGAAGTAATGCAACATGCATCTCTATGCGTTTTTATCGAATTTACCATGAGGAGTGCTCTCAGGAGTTGTTCGGAGTTATTCCAGCCGTTGAGTTTGAACATCAGGACAGAATTCAAAATTTCATCCTCATCATCTGGATGGTTGGCAACCACTGTGCGCTTTACACAAAATTTTCTGCAACGCATAAATTGAAAATACTCTGTGGTATCGACTGTTGCCAGGGGTATTTCCGAACAGATGCGACTAGGAACCTTCAATGAGAGAAAAGGAAAAGCTTTACATAATGAAAGCGTCTAGAGTGCACACCGAGCATTGAACAGATTAATGTACTTAATTTCCCCTCGCCGCCCATACCCTACACACAAAACTATAATTAGGAACTACAACAACCCTTCCACGTTTACAGCGACTATATTTGAAACTGCATATGAGCATCGATCCTAGCTTATTGGAGCTTAATGAAATATACACATATGAGATGATGAATTTATACTTACATATTTATTAGTTAGTCAGCAAAAAATAAAAAAATATTCTAATCATATGGCCTTTTATACAGGCCTTTAATCTGTTTGGCTATGCTGTTTGCTCCAAAGATTTTCTAAGAGATGTCTCAATGTCGCCGTCTCGTTTAGAGCAGGCCATGTCCTCTAAAACTGATCTTAATTTAAAGTTGAGATCTGGGCTAGATGAGGGCCAGTCTTCAGCTCTTATAAAGTCCGGAACGTTGGTTTCAAGCCAGGCTTGGGTAGTTCGTTTATTGTGGTACAGAGTCCTGCTGGAAAGTCCACCGTATATTTTTAAAAACTGTATATATATATATGTATATATATATATGTATATATATATATGTATATATATATATATATATGTATATATATATATATATATATATTATATATATATATATATATATATATATATATATATATATTATATATATATATTTGAATTTATTTGAGATGAAATGATTTTGGATAGTGTGTTAGCCTGAACGCTTTTTCAGTTTCACTGGGTTGAGAGGTTACCGAGCGCTTATGGCGCTCGGCCGAGGCCTCTATTGGTGGGTAACCAACACAAGGGCTCCCGCGAGGTAGCCTCGGTCTGGACCGTAACCCTTTCGCTAAAGATCTCTATTATTATTGACTAATAGAGAATCCGTGAATGAGGCTAGATGTTTCGATTTTCGATGAGGAATCAAAAGGCACATGCTTTGTCACCCGTGATGGAACCCAGATGGAATGCCACTGCAGTAATGAGACTCTTCGGAATCCAACAAGCATCAGATAAAACACACAGTGGTATGCTGGTATTATACTTCGATTCGCGTCGGCGTGGCCGTCGCCGGTCGAGACCACCCATTGATGCGGCAGTTAGAAAGAAACTACGACTTAGCCCGATTGTTAACATCGCTTCGAATGGACATATATCACTAAACTAGGCTTTACGGTTAAAAGTACGATTTGTCGATGCCAATGGTAAATAGAAAAAATCTAGTTTTATGGACATCTATGTCAACTACTGTTGTCGAGAAAGCAAACGTACGCTACAGATCCAGTTGAAAACTCGTTTTGATCTCGAAGATGATAGTCTCATCGAGTCGAATCGATAGAGGCGCGAGTTCCGCCTCACACGGAATAGTGTTCTCATCTCTGCGCCGGGGCACCCCATAATCAGCTCTTTACATTTGACCGTATTCGACGGAGAGCGGCTCGAATCGTTGATAATAAGGTACTTTCCGATCGGTTTGATTTACTGGCATTGCGAAGTGATGCAACATGCATCTCTATGCGTTTTTTTTATCGAATTTACCATGAGGAGTGCTCTCAGGAGTTGTTCGGAGTTATTCCAGCCGTTGAGTTTGAACATCAGGACAGAATTCAAAATTTCATCCTCATCATCTGGATGGTTGGCAACCACTGTGCGCTTTACACAAAATTTTCTGCAACGCATAAATTGAAAATACTCTGTGGTATCGACTGTTGCCAGGGGTACTTCCGAACAGATGCGACTAGGGAACCTTCAATGAGAGAAAAAGGAAAAAGCTTTTATTAACAAAAAACATTGTTGTTTATTGTATTACAATTTCCTTGAAATGTAATAAAAAAGATACCTTGCGTAATTTGTTACAAACTACTGAGCACAGCACATAGCGAATATTTTCCCATTTCCAATTAACCTTTGACAATCAGTCGTTCAATTCCAGGAGGCTATTTAATAAACTACTTTATTTATTCAGTAGTAAAAGCTAAATGTAAAATTTCACAACATCAACTAGCATCATTCGCTTAGTTTGTTGTCCACAAGACATTGTGTAGATATTCCGAAACATGTTTATGGATTAATGTTTTATATTTGGAGTTGTGTTTGCCAGTGGTCCCGAGTGTTTGTAAGCAAAAGCTGCATATCAGTTATGCTGGTATAACAGGGACAGTGTGCGTTAGATGGGGTTGATGACTAGAAGTCCTTCAATCATTAGTCCTTAGGTGTAATAACGCATACGTGGATCATTCATGTATTGTATTTATCGCTTACCATCAAGTGAACTGTGTGCTCGTTTGTTACATTTCATGGAAAATATTACAATTACAAAAAAAGATCAAATATAATATATATATATATATATATATATATATATTATAATTCATTCTGTATATCTGTTCTGGTGTTGGTACCTAGGTTATTACTTACTATGAGGTAGAGCTCCTTGCTAGTTTGCAGCTGTTCAATTTCCTCTCATAGCTTTTGTTATAAAAATCGCATGTAATTCAAAGAAAGAGAAATAATAATTTTCATAGGGTAACCGTCCACGCTGCGGCTCTCGGGAGCCCTTGCGCTGGTTACCCATTAATAAAGGTCTCCGCTGAGCGCCTATGTGCTCGGTCACAACTCAGCCCGGTGAAGCTACAAAAGTCAAGCCTTGGACTAAAAGTTGACAAGAGCCATTAAAAAAAAGCAATCTATCACTAACTAACTATTGAGACCAGATTTAGCCAGATGACAACTGCGCAGAACATTGTGTAGTGCTGTAGGAATTTGCGCAAACACAGATGCACTCGTTCTTCCCTTTCCTATTTCGATTTAATAGTATGCAATAAGATTGTAAGGTTAGAATGCAACTTGTATAAGTTCTTCCATATAAAATTATGTGTGACATGGAAATCATCTTCTTTGACGGTAATTTAATTTTTTAAAAGATTCATGTCGATTTCCACCACGGTGATATCAGCCCGTTATTACCAGGTCACATCGTGTGCACAAAAGATTCATTGTGCCGTAAGAATTTGCGCACACACAGAGGCACTTACTCCTCTACACCTTCCCTATTCCGATGTAATGCACTTGCAGTAACATCGGAGGAAGGTACACATGCAATGTCAGGGACATACATACATACATACATGCATGCATACATGCTTACATGCATACATACATACATACATACATACATACATACATGCATACATGCATACATGCATACATACATACATGCATACATACATACATACATACATACATGCATACATACATGCATACATGCATACATACATACATGCATACATACATACATGCATACATGCATACATGCATACATACATGTATACATGCTTACATGCATACATACATACATGCATACATACATACATTCATACATACATACATACATGCATACATGCTTACATGCATACATGCATACATGCATACATGCTTACATGCATACATGCATTCATGCATACATGCTTACATGCATACATGCATACATGCTTACATGCATACATGCATACATGCTTACATGCATACATGCATTCATGCATACATGCATTCATGCATACATGCTTACATGCATACATGCATTCATGCATACATGCATACATGCATTCATGCATACATGCTTACATGCATACATGCATTCATGCATACATGCATTCATGCATACATGCATTCATGCATACATGCATACATACATGCATACATGCTTACATGCATACATACATGCATACATGCATTCATGCATACATGCTTACATGCATACATGCATTCATACATACATACATACATGCATACATACATGCTTACATGCATACATACATACATTCATACATACATACATACATACATGCATACATGCATTCATGCATTCATGCATACATGCATACATGCATACATGCATACATACATACATACATACATACATACATACAACTTCTTCCTTACGAAATCATGGGCTAAAGAGTTCACGTTGATCGCCAACGAGGAAACGAGCACAGAACACCAGTGATGCATCCTGCTCATGACACCCACACTGACCCACAATAAGGAATCATCAAGACGCTGAGTTACCCTTGAGAACTGGGTCTCCTCACCAGTAATAAGAATCAGAGTGAAGGGACATACCCATCAGTGGAAAAACTGCAGCGTTTTGCATGGTATTCACTGTAGGTCCTTCTCAGCTCGTAACATTTATGCTGCGGGTTATATATGATACAAACTGCAAGGTGGCTCTTTAATTAATTTAATAATATTCTGTCTGTTAATAGTGGAAGAGCAAACACTGCAGTTTATTTCTAGCTGAGGAATGAATGGGTCAGTTCGACCGGGGTAGGACCACGCCCTCGCAGAATGCCAGCGTAAAATAGTAGTGCTGTGTTTCGTCTGGTGAGTGCAGGGATCCGGAGACCTTTATTACTGGTGACGAGGTATTCCATCTCAGTCCTCAAGGGTGACAACGCATCTGCATTATGATTCCTTGTCAAGGATGAATGTAGATTGTCATGGTCCGCAGGAATCATTTGCCATCAGGTGAACTGTGTACTCGTTTGTTACACTCAGTGTAATAAATAAAAAGTTCTCAATATTTACAACGTATTTTCTATGTATGAAGCGACAGTTCGCTTTGGACATATTTTATAAGTGATTTATTTGAGTTGGCTGTAGGTGGTAGAGACACGATATAGTTTGTTTACAACTACAGCTTGCATTCGCGCATTTCCATTAAGATGCACATACGTTATGCCCCTTGACGACCGAGATGGAATGCTTCGTTAGCTGTAATTGGGACTCCGTATCCCTACACGCGTCTACTAAATACAGTAACGTTTACGTCGGCGGTCGAAATATTCATGGTATAGGTAGAAGCTACATACAGCGTGGTTGTACCACTCATTAATTTATCTTCGCACCTCATTTGTATTCAGAATTAGCTAACCCGACATACCGGTCCCAATATAAATAAATTTTGTTTTGCTATCGTTTTGTGAATTAGTAAAATAATAAAATAAGTTTTTCACGAATTCACTTATTTTCCGGGGCGACTTTTGTCCATTTTAACTTTCCATAAAAACCTATTTATGTAAGGAACATTAAAAAAAAGATAAAGCCAAATCTGTTCAGCCGTTCTCGAGTGTTAGTCTTACTAATAATCAGCATGTAATTTCTAATTAATAATAATAATTTATTCCTTCTTGGCACTTGGACATAAACAACACATAGCAAACTCAGGTGAAACAAAAACCAATTGGAAAACTAAAAAAAGAAGGGGAAAAAAAACAATCGAGACTTGATAAAGAATCTCGACGCTATATATGGTAAAATTGACTAAGGGATCTTAGGCTGCTCTTCCGTTAATCCTGCAAGTGATATGTTGCGGTGATAATTGTGTAATTTATAATAAATAATAATTGATATAGATTCAACTACGTTATTATCTCGAACATTGGATCATACTTTAACATATATAGGATTATCCTGAACAAAGGTTAATCCCAGAGGCGGTCACTATCAATTTTCCCAAATAAATCTAGCATCGGTTAGTTTTATTGCAACCATGACACTATATTTGTGGACATAGCATTGTTTTGGTGCGTTTACACGTGAAGTTAATTATGACCAAATCATTATACCTATAAACAGCCATTCTGATTCATTTAACAATGTTAATCTAAAATTAGGTAAATACTATATACACTGGATTCTCTATAACTAGTGTAGTCGTAATCCTCAGGAAATAAAAAAAATGCCATTCCGCTGACTACCCAAAATACTCTCGTCTATTATCTCGATTTATTTAGATTTTATAACTCGAACAAAATGTTATTTCCCTGCGAGGTATTGATAAGACATATTTAAAAGGAGAAAGTAGTAGTTAGTAAAATATAATGACGTCTTACTTGAACGCGCCTTTTTGAGTGGAAATTTTAGCTGTGAAATCCTTTGTATCTCGAAATTCTTGTTAAGTCGGTTACTCATTAACTCGATTGTTTTTGGATTTCCCGTGACATTCGAGTTATAGAGACTCCACTGTGTATCATAATTGATATTGGTTCCGATGTTAAACGGCGGACGTCCACTATATCCACGACGTGGAGACTGTTCACCTAATGACAAGTGATTACTGCGGTCCACGATAACTACATCGGTCATCACCACTGATGAGTAAGATCTAATGATTCGTTACCTGTAATTGGCACTTCTTGCTAGTGTTATATTAGGACGTGGTCCCTCCCTATCCCCCGAATCAATTTTAATATTGGATTTAAACACTTATTGCTCGTACGTAGCTCCAGCGCTTTTAACGTCGTAACTGGCAACACTTAATAGTGGTAGATTCACTACGTGTCTTGTAACTTTTTGTTTTATAATAAATATTATTCTTGCAATTGCGGATCCGACACCTACAGGAATTAAGTGTCGCTTAATTATTCAGATGAACGAGCCCAAATAGAATGGTAATGGGTGTATATATATATATATATATATGTATGTGTAGGTACATAGACGAAACTTCAGGTCGCAGATTCGATAACCAATCGAACTAAGCTTAAAACTGTTGTTCTAGGAGTTCACGACAATAGTCTATTTGCGTATTCAAACCTACCTACTCCTTCGACCTTAAGTTTCGCAGACCGTACCCTAGACCAAGAGGTTATTGGCGCTTGCAATTTGAAACTTTATTGAGGAAGTGTGTATATAGTTATCATGAGAGTAGTTTTAGGTGATCTGTGTGCGTATTTGTGCTCACTGATATTAAAAAAAAATATCTGTATACGTTGGGAATGATGAGGCAATTGTAATTAAGTTATTGATGTGTGCACATACGCCCTAAAACTACCGAACCTATATAAAATTTCTATAAATCTATCAAGGATTCAATTTATTTCATTCTAATTAAATAAACAATATTTTCGGTTTTTAATATTTACGTTTACACAGAATCTGTTTACACAATAGGAAGAGATATAAGTATTGAATAGTTTTCAAGATATTTAACTTCCATCAATCGAAAAGTTATCGTTTGCCGTTCGGGAAACATACTTCTATCCTATACACCATACTCAATTAGAGGAATCACCAAGCGTAGCGCACACAACTGTAATTGACCCCCCGTTCTCCACAATTGCGTAGAGGGCTGATCTTGCATACTCGAGAACAGGGTCACAGCACTTCAAAGATAAATTGCTTTCACGTGCAATCGGCATTCGACCAAGGCATGGTTCCGACTAGGAATCAAGTCATACCTTAACATAAACAAATCCCTACTAATATCTCAACAAGTTTGCAAGTCCCGTTCTTGGGATAAGCTGTACCTAAAAGCAAGTGTTTAAAGTATTATTTACTTATTCAGTAAATAACACTTTAAGGTAATAATTATCGTAAATTTCAATCATAAGAGGCTATTACTATAAATTATTAGCGAGTGTTTAAAGTGTTTTAAGCAACGCGCCGAGTTATTTATATATTTTTTTTATTTATGCTTTATTTTTTTATACTGAATTAACTTATGAGCTACATACTCGTACAACAAAGCGCGAGTATGTTTTATTGTCATTATTATTCTTAAAAAAAACTTTACAACAAATTTAATTGTCCTACCGAGTTAGTGTGAGTTTGTTTTTATGTTATATTTTATTAATATAAATTTCATCACATTCCCTCTCTTTCTCTCTCCGTTTATTACGCATAGGAAATCTTGCATTTTTACGTGCATGCTTGCTTTTACGTGCTTTACCTTTTTTTTATTCCAATTTTTGACCCATTTCGGAGCGTCTGAATAATCTGACGTAACGATGATAGTACCATTGTTTCGTGAATATGAGTGTTGGTTGTGTTAGGTTTTTTTAAGTGTTTTATTTTTGTTTAGGTTACTTACTTAAGTCACCACTGAGAACTACCTCTGTTGTATCCATTCGCCAACCTAAGTATTATTGACCGTAAAATAGAGGGAGAAAGGAAACGGGCAAGACAAGGAAGGATGTACAACAAATTAAACGAATGAAGTTGTGAAAGTACGACATTGGACAGAGAAAGTTGGAGATTGCTAAATCGAACAAAGCAGTAATGTCTAGTAGGCATTTAATTTTTTATTTATTACGTTGCGTTAGTCATGCAGATGCGCTATCGCTCCAGAAAATTAAGATATCGTCACCAGTATAAGAGATCCCCACACTCATCAGACGGAAAACAGTACCGTAATGCTTTTGTTTTATGCATATACTGTGGAAAAGTTGGAAATTGCTATATCGACAAGTTAAATCGGTTGTGTGTTTTAAAGTGCAACGTGAATGAGTCGGCTTGACCAGGGATGGACCACGTACAGCTAGCAGCATAACTGCTGTGTTTCGCTGACGTGTGTGGTAATCCGGCGACTCTATTACTGGTTACGAGGTATTCAGATCTATGATCTGAATGCATAAATTACTATCAGGTGAACCTTTAATAGGATAAAAAAAGAAAGACGTTTAAAGTGCTGTGTGACATGTATTTCATTTGATACCAGCTACGTACGCACTAATCGCGGAAACGATCTCCAAGTCCAAAGTAGGAAATGTCTCGTTACCACATTACCCGGATCGACGCAGATGTCACCTGGCGCTTAGTCGGCCACGATTCAGAGATCGCAAACGGTAATGTAGCATGGCAGATGTAATATAATGTAGACTACTACTGTTTCTATATCATTACAGGAAACCAAGTAATTTTTAAATGCTAGCCAATGACCGGGGTAAGAACAACGTTCTCACAGAACACCAGGGTGGTGTCTGGAGATCTTATTACCGGTGACGAGGTATTCGATTAATCTTCGGGGATGACAACGAAATCGTTTGTCTTCGCTTAGGTGTTGGTGATTATAATTCTCGTTCGTCACTTACTGGTGAACTGTGTGCTCGTTTGTCACTTTAAATTTGATACAAAAATAAAACGGTTATCTAAAACTTGCTTTACAGTAAATAAAACCTTTTAAAATTTTCTAATATAGTTCCATAAAAAAAATTAAAAACTGCACGAACTTCGCGCGTTGATATCAATGAAGTTTTATTTCAATTTTCAGCTTCATTAATTATATTACACGAAGACTGCCGGCGTAAAATTCTAAACTGCTGTGCTCGTCCGGTGAATAGCAGGGCAGAATCTGCATTATTATTCGTTATTGATTATAAATATGTGTGCCATAGGCCGCACGGATCACTAACCATTTGGTGAACAGTGTGCTCGTATGTCACCCTCAATACAAGTAATAAAAAAAACAATCTTCAATCATGCCGCTATCGCCCTGATCCTTTAAATACCGCCTTCTCCAAGATCATGGATCTTCAGTTCGTCAAATTACAATGGTATCCATCTTATAGATAAATACTTTGTGTTATAAAATTCTGTTTACATGAAGTTCAAGAATATATATATATATATATATATATATATATATATATATATATATATATATAATTTATTGTCACTGCATATATATACACTTACTTGGTGTAATGATTAGAGCATCTAGGTACTGCTTCACGGGTTATTGGTACGGGCGATTGGTAGACGTGTACGTTTGAAATATTTTTTTAATTATTTCTTAGATATTGTTTTATATTTACTTACACGTGTCGGCACTTGAGATCGAATCCTGAGCTCGCAAATGCGCTTCCCGCGCTAGAACACATTATCTTGAACGGATGACGTCGACATGACGTTCTTGTGTTCATTTAGAATTGTTTCAATATCGGTTTACCATACGACATACATACGTAGTAAGATATAGTCTACATAAATACCAATACTGGGCATAAGCGACCTCTTACAACTTAACTTCTTATAAACAAGAACAACTACTATATAATATGGTAAACAATTAATATGATAATTTCACAACTATTTACGGAACAGTTTTTGCAAGATTTGTTTTCCAATTCATTTTTACAAAAATATATTAAATTTATAAAATCTATATTGTTTGTTGGTGTGCGATAATGTTTTATACATTTTATACAACAATTTTTTACAAAGACAATTTTTATTTTGTTGCAGCGGCGATCCCGGTTACAACATGCCCAACTATAACGCGCGGAACAACGTTAAGTGAGTCTAGAATATATATTTTTTTATTTAGAGTTATTTTTAACATAATAGGTGGCAAAGGCAGCAAGCACCTCCCGCTTTTTTTTCCTTTTATATTTAGCGAGAACACAGTTCAGCAGCGTTATTATGTTATTTAAACATCCATATATAATAGATATTGTCGTGCATTTTTTTAATTATAATTAAGTAAAGGAGGTTATATATGTATATTTCAGAATAATTTACAGTACCTTCCTTAAAGGCCGGCAAGGCATTTGCGACTCCTCTGGTGTTGCAGATGTTGATGGGCGGCGGTGGTCACTTACCATCGGGTGGAAGGCATGCTCGTATGTCGCCTATTATATATACAAAAAAAAAACTATACTAAGAGGGGAGAGTAGTTAAGAGTTGTTTTTGACGCGTTAGGAATGGTGTATATCAATTTTTTTATGATCCTTATCGTTACAATAAAATTCTGGCACCGTTTCAATTGGAAGTGCTTGAGACGCTTGGTGAATTTTAAAAATAAAACTCTTATACGCATTCTGATCTTATATATAGAGGATTGTGCGTGTGTTGTTTTGAACGCTGGGCACCGATTAATATTACAATGATTCCGTTTGAATACTCAAACTTTTGAAATACTGGGAGATCGTTCACGAAGATGGTCCTTAAGTTACGCAGACCTTTTTTTTATAGTATTAAGAGTAACAAACTCACACACAGTTCACTGGTGGTAAGTGATTCCTGCGGCCCATGACATCTGAATTCATCCTTGACAACGAATCATTATGCAGATGCGTTGTCACCCTTGAGGACTGAGATGGAATGCCTCGTCACCAGTAATAAAGGTCTCCGGATCCCTGTACTCACCAGACGAAACACAGCAGCGTTATACTGCTATTTTACGCTGGTATTCTGGTATTCACCCCGGTCGAGCTGACCCATTCATTCTGCAGCTAAAAACAAACTGCAGTGTAGTTCTACTACTGATGACTTTACCCTAAACTATCAGGCTATTGACTCGTTTTAGACTGTTTCAACAAGCTGGGAAGGAGCACAGCCTCCACTACACATGGCGTCAAGATTAGGAGGTGATTAGGTGGCCCTCTTGTTCGTTTTTTTTATTTCGTCTGCTTAGTATAGGACATTCCTGGGGGGTTGGACTGTACACGTGCGTCTTGAACCTTGTTGAGGACAGATATTGACGTCATGGGCCGCTACCATCACTTTCCATCAAGTTAATGTGTGCTCGTTTGTCACACTTAATATTTATACAACCTACAAAACATACCTTTATTCTTTAACGACTCGTTTTAAGAATATGTGTGTTATATTCAGGGTGACAAATAAGCACACAAATCATATGGTAAATGTCCTCATTAGGAGTTAACCTAACTAATGAGATGAAATGCCTCGTCTCCGGGTCTCTACAATCACGACAGAGCAACGTGAGCGTTTATACGCAATTATACGCTCGTATTCTATGAGGGCGCGGTCTTACGGTCGATTTGATCCATTTATGTCGAAGCTGAAAACAGACTGTAGTGTGGCTGCACCACTGCCCTATTAAATCTCAGCCCACCCGGCCTGGTTGACAGATCGATAAGGAAGTCAGTTTTGAGGCTGGTAAACGAGCACATGACTGTAAATGAATACATAATAAATAAACAATAGTCTAATGGTTTGGGGTACGGTTTGCAAACTTAAGGTCGTAGGTTCGAATCCGCCATTAGACTATTGTCGTGTACCATCTCCTGGCACAACCATTGTCAGCTTAGTTGGAGTGGTTAACCAGAATGTTAGTAGCATGACTAATATTATTTAAAATATATATATATATATATATATATATATATATATATATATAAATATATTATACATATATATCAACATGTACTATATATATCATGTGTACATGAATAAATAATTAAATGAAATATACAAAGACAAAGTTAAAAAGTCGATAATAAAATTGAAGCGAGGAAAATTAAGTAGTCTATTTTTTTGCACTCTGTTTCGCCTTTGAAAAAGTCTTTTCATTTATAATTTAGTTGCCTTTTCTCATGCTCCCGTGAATTAATTGTCCTTTGAACATATTTATTAACGTCATTTGTAAGTAGTGGAGAAAACCTGCAAGTTTCTCTTGCAATATAAATGGGTCAGTGCGACTGAGGAATAGAACCACGCCTTCGCTGAATACCAGCGTCAATCTTAGTCAAGAATGTGGGTGCCCTAGGTAGCAGCAATCAATTGCCATCAAGTGAAGAGGTATGCTCAGTGCATGTACGGTGCAGTTTCACCGGGGATTGATCGCAGTATCACAGAATAGCACATTGAAATAGCAGCATATCGCTGTTGCGTGTGGTTTTGTTATTGAGAGGATCCAGACCTTTTACAAATAGCAAGGAATTCCTTCTTAATTCTTAGGGATGACAACGTACACAAATGTTGGACAATGTGCAATATAGTGCGACATGGAACTCTAAATTGTTTTTTAAGTGGTAGAGCTACACTGCAGTTTGTTTCTAGCTGCAGAATGGATGGGTCAGCTCTACCGGGGTAGCACGACGCTCTCACCGAATAGCAGCGTAACGCTGCTGTGTTTCGTCTGACGAGTGTAGGCATCCGGTGACTTTTATTACTGGTGACAAGACATTCCATCTCAGTCCTCAAGGGTGACAACGCATCTGCATTATGATTCCTTGTCAAGGATGAATGTAGATGTCATGCGTCACATGAATAACTTGAACTCGATCGGGTTAACTCGTTTGTTATTCTAAATGATAATTAAAAAAAATGTCTGGTAACTCTCAGAATGTAAAAAGAAAAACAAAAGGAGTAGTTTGGTTTTGCGACATTCCCTCCATTGCAATGTGAGATAAAAATAAATTGAAACGTTGCCCGTAGTTACCGCGTGCGGAATTTTCCCAGCCACGGGATGCCCTGCTGCCAATTGTTCACATCATCATCGTTTCAGTCCACAACTAAATATAGGCCTCCAACTCGAAGGATTATTAAGCTGAAGTGGCATAGGCCTGCCATATGGCTCATAGAACCCATTGGCAATGGCAGCGTAGGACGCTCCCCCCCTTGATGCAGTGGCGACCCATACAAGTCTGTCGAAAGCCAATACTTAGCGACTTATATTGTGTAGGTTTATTATAACATATACATTGGTAGAAGTACGACGGTGACCGTATATATAGGTCAAAAGGTCAGCATGCGAAACACTTGGTTTATCTAAAATTGTCATTAAATATTTCATTGTTGATGAATTGATGTGAAAATGATTGATGGAGAATGTTGATGAGATTTCCTGCGCTTGCTTTGTCCCACCTGAATTGTGTAATCTTCGTGAACTTCATTAGAAATTCTCCCTCCGATGAGGAGAGTGGAATGTGGATAGTTACATCTCGTGCAGTACACACGAATAGCAAACAATATCTTCGCTAAAATGGAAATCATCCGGAACAATGACAGGACGTGATTGGATATTTAGTGAATAGACGCTCGCCACGCATCGTGGCGTACCTGACAGTTATTGTTTCACACGTAATAACCATATCAATAGTTTTAAATAGACCGAGCAGATCAGACATTGTCCCGACCAAAATTCAATTATTTTTTTTATTTACATTAAAATTCTTTTTAATTACATTAAAAGTAACAAACGGGGACACAGTTCATCTGATGGTAAGTGATTCATGCGGCCCATGACATCCAAATTCATCCTTGACAAGGAATCATAATGCAGATGCGTTGTCACCCTTGAGGACTGAGATGGAATGCCTCGTCGCCAGTAAAAAAGGTCTCCGGATAACTAATGCGAATATTTTGTGTGTGTGTTTATTGTTTTATAATTTTACCGAGTTAGCCAAGTTTTCTCACCATGATAAATAAATTCGGTTTATTTAAAAATAAATAACCGAATCAGTTTTCCTAATTACTAACCAACGTACAGAATTTAATTTATATTTCTATACACAAAATCGGTTGCAAAATTCCAATGCAACATCACTGTTATTGAAATAGCAAAATTATAACATGCTGTGGGATCCCTATACGGAGAGATCAATCAATGTTCTGTTACTACAATACTGCACTGAGCAATAAACGTTGTGGATCATTTCGCTGATATATGCCGTTAATTTCCAATTCATTTCTAATGGAAGCTTTGATATCAATTAGGTTGTTGGTGTTCCAAGGTAAAAGTTAAGTAATGTAACAGATTATGTATGTAAATCCTATAGGAATAAGTTTCCTCTCTAGATAGGGTAGAGAATACTCCACCACTCTCCACTGTGGATAAAACGTAAAGTAGTCATCCGCTGGGTAACTGACATAGTAGATACTACAAAGTGTTAGCAAGTTGAAGTGGCAATAGTATTTTCCAGCTCCTAGAATATACCAATAACCAACAGTGAAGAGAGGTCTTCTTTTTAAAAACTTTCAAAGCAAGTGCTTGACCACGATGTTAAGCGGAAATGTAGTCCTGGATGGTAAGGCGCACTAGTAAGTAAGCTCAGTAAATGCCTATTGACTCTACTCTTGAAAACACCCACATTGTAATCGGAGGGAAAGACTGACGCGGGCAAACTATTCCAGTCCTTTGCTGTACGAATAATGAAAGACGATGTTCACAACAAAAGGATGAAATCCAGCAGTGCGTCGTGAGGTCTGATGGTGGAACTTGAAGGTGAACCTTGGAGTGGTAGTCTCAGTGCGTGCGGTAGTCAATCGCGAGTCGTGTTTCGTTAAAGCTGTAGAGGTCACAAGACCATAATCATAAAACATATTCATAGTTTTAGAACCAAGTTTAAAAAAAAATCTTTGTGAACGCCAAAAGAGTGAAGAAACAAGAGTGACACGAGGGTTATATAACTCATGTTATATATTATATGTATATATAACTTACTATGAGTTGAATGTATGTATAAATAAGTAATCAATTAGCGTCAACAGTGAAAACACCTGCCGTTTGTATTACTATTAATTGTAGGAAAGTCGGGACAATAACAAAAAAAATTGTGAGTGACGTTACCAAACGGCCCCAACGCGAGGCCAGGGCTGGTTGGGACAACCAACATAACGCTATAACTAGCAGTTCATTTTTTTTTTCTAATAACCATCTTATTGTATGCAATAATTTTGGTTTTCTTATGAATAGAAAAAAAACTTTCTTTCTTTCTAAAATAAATAAAGTGAGTGTACTATATTTATATGTGTAAAAAATTAACTATATTTAAAAGTTTGCACCAAAAAAAATCACAGTTTGATCTCCATGAGATACAATAAAATAGTTTAAATAAAAATGTAAACCACCAACAAGGTACGCAAGAGGACAAATGTATGAAAATCAAAAAGCCTTCATGCGTTCCATAAACTGGGTTTATTGTTTTGTTAAACAAATTTCATTGTTTTTTTTTTGGGTCATCGGCGTTTTTTAAGTATCGAGAAGGTCAGATTATATGGACATAAAATATAACCACACTGAATTGCTGACGTTGATCGACATATAAAACTAATAAATTGATTCCTTATTTATGATTATTATTATATTTAAGTTTATTTCAAACTTTTTTTGTCTCACTTTGAGAGTAACTAACAAAGTACCACTGGTAAAATATGTTTTTACAATATGGAATAAAAGTTTAAAATAAACACGATAAAATCCATCAAGTTAGTTGAATTAAACAGGCACATCGAATGAACGGATTTCAAGGCGTTTATTTTGAAACTTGCCGGGCGGAGTGACGTCTGACGGCCCAATTTCAAAGTTAACCCGAACACCATCACAGTCGGCTTTTAATTATTTATGTTCAGTTAATGCCAAATTATTTGTGGAATTAGCTCTCATATGTGTTATAACTGTTAGCGGAACTAGTAAGCAATAAGTTACGCTATCATTCGCTGAGCTTACGCAACGCACCCGTGAGTACACACACACTACACACACACACACACACTATAGACACACACCATACACACACCACACACACACCACACACACACCATACACACACCATACACACACCATACACACACACACCATACACACACCACACACACACACCACACACACACACCACACACACCACACACACACCACACACCATACACACACACACCACACACACCACACACCACACACACCATGCACCCACCATACACACCACACACCATACACACACACCATACACACACCATACACACACCACACACACACACACCACACACACACCACACACACACCATACACACACCACACACACCATACACACAACACACACCACACACACCACACACCATACACACACACCACACACCATGCACACACCACACACCACACACCATACACCCACCATACACACACCATACACACAACACATACACACACACACACCACACCATACACCCACCATACACCCACCATATACACCATACACACCATACACACACCATACACCCACCATATACACACCATACACCACACACACACCATGCACACACCACACACCATACACCCACCATACACTCCACCATACACACACCATACACACCACACACACACACCACACACACACACCATACACACCACACACACACACACCATACACACACCACACACCATACACCCACCATACACCTACCATACACCCACCATACACCCACTATACACCCACCATATACACACCATACACACCATACACACCATACACACACACCACACCACACACACCATACACCCACCATACACCCACCATACACCTACCATACACCCACCATACACCCACCATACACTCCACCATACACACACACCATACACCCACCATACACTCCACCATACACACACCATACACCCACCATACACACCATACACCCACCATACACCTACCATACACCCACCATACACCTACCATACACCCACCATACACACCATACACACCATACACACACACACACACCATACACACACACCACATACACACACACCATACACACACCATACACACCACACACACACCACACCATACACACCACACACCATACACACACACCATACACCCACCATACACCCACCATACACACAACACACACCACACACACACACCATACACACACACACACCACACACACACCATACACACCATACACACCACACACACACCACACACCATACACCCACCATACACCCACCATATACACACCATACACCCACTATACACCCACCATACACACCATACACACCATACACACACACACACACCATACACCCAACATACACACACCATACACACACCATACACCCACCATACACCCACCATACACTCCACCATACACACACCATACACCCACCATACACCTACCATACACCCACCATATACACCATACACACCATACACCCACCATACGCCCACCATACACCTACCATACACCCACCATATACACACCATACACCACACACACACCATACACCCACCATACACCCACCATACACCACCATACACCCACCATACACACCATACACACCATACACACACACACACACCATACACACACCATACACACACACCACATACACACACCACATACACACACCATACACCACCATACACACAACACACACCACACACACACCATACACACCATACACCCACCATACACCATACACCCACCATACACACACCATACACACAACACATACACACACCATACACCCACCATACACCCACCATACGCCCACCATACACCTACCATACACCCACCATACACACACCACATACACACACACCATACACCCACCATACACACACCATACACCCACCATACACACACCATACACCCACCATACACCCACCATACACACACCATACACACCATACACACACACCACACACCATACACCCACCATATACACCATACACCCACCATATACACACCATACACACCATACACACCATACACACACACACACCATACACCCACCATATACACACCATACACCACACACACACCACACACACCATACACCCACCATACACCCACCATACACACCATACACACACCATACACCCACCATACACCCACTATACACCCACCATACACCCACCATTCACCCACCATACACCACACACACCATACACCCACCATACACCCACCATATACACACCATACACCCACCATACACCCACTATACACCCACCATATACACACCATACACCACACACACACCACATACACACACCATACACACACCATACACTCCACCATACACCCACTATACACCCACCATACACCATACACCCACCATACACACACACCATACACCCACCATACACCCAACATACACACACCACACCACACACACACACCATACACCACCATACACCATACACCCACTATACACCCACCATACACACACCATACACCTACCATACACCCACTATACACCCACCATACACCCAACATACACACACCATACACCCACTATACACCCACCATATACACCCACCATTCACCCACCATACACCCACCATACACCCACCATACACACACCATGCACACCACACACCATACACACCATACACTCCACCATACACCCACCATACACCCACCATACACCCACCATACACCCACCATACACACACCATACACCCACCATACACCCACCATACACCCACCATACACCCACCATACACCCACCATACACCATACACCCACCATACACACACCACACACCATACACCTACCATACACCCACCATACACACCATACACCTACCATACACCCACCATACACCCACTATACACCCACCATACACACACACACCATACACACCATACACTCCACCATACACACACCATACACACACCATACACACCATACACTCCACCATACACACACCATACACCCACCATACACACCATACACACAACACATACACACACCACACCACACACACCACACACACACACACCATACACACACACACCATACACCCACTATACACCCACCATATACACCCACCATACACCCACCATACACACCATACACACAACACATACACACACACACCATACACACCATACACTCCACCATACACACACCATACACACAACACATACACACACCATACACCCACCATACACTCCACCATACACACCATACACCCACCATACACCCACCATTCACCCACCATACACACACCATACACACCATACACACACCATACACACACACCATACACCCACCATACACCCAACATACACACACACCATACACACACCATACACCCACCATATACACACACCATACACACAACACATACACACACCATACACACCATACACTCCACCATACACACACCATACACACCATACACACACACCACACACACACACCATACACTCCACCATACACCCACCATACACACCATACACACAACACATACACACACACACCATACACCCACCATATACACACCATACACTCCACCATACACCCACCATACACCCACCATACACACCATACACCCACCATATACACCCACCATATACACCCACCATATACACACACCATACACCCACCATACACTCCACCATACACACACCATACACCCACCATACACACCATACACCCACCATACACCTACCATACACCCACCATACACCCACCATACACACACCATACACACCATACACACCATACACACACACACACACACCATACACACACACCACATACACACCACATACACACACCATACACTCCACCATACACCCACCATACACTCCACCATACACACACACCATACACCCACCATACACCCACCATACACACAACACACACCACACACACACACCATACACACACACACCACATACACACACACCATACACACCATACACTCCACCATACACCCACCATACACACACACCACACACACACACACACCATACACACACACCATACACACACACCATACACTCCACCATACACCCACCATACACCCAACATACACACACCATACACACACCATACACACACCATACACACAACACATACACACACACACACACCATACACACACACACACCACACACACACCATACACACCATACACACACACCATACACACAACACATACACACACACACCATACACCCACCATACACACCATACACCCACCATACACACCATACACCCACCATACACACACACCATACACACAACACATACACACCACATACACACACCATACACCCACCATATACACACACCATACACACACCACACACACACACACACCATACACCCACCATACACCCACCATACACCCACCATACACACCATACACACCATACACCCACCATACACCCACCATACACCCACCATACACCCACCATACACACACACCATACACACACCACACACACACCATACACACACACACCATACACACACCATACACACCATACACACAAACCATACACACACCACACACACCATACACACACACCATACACACACCATACACCCACCATACACCCACCATACACCCACCATACACACACCATACACCCACCATACACCCACCATACACACACCATACACCCACCATACACCCACCATACACCCACCATACACACACCATACACACACCATACACACACACACACCATACACACACCACACACACACCACATACACACACACACCATACACCCACCATACACCCACCATACACACCATACACACCATACGCCCACCATACACCCACCATACACACACCATACACCCACCATACACCCACCATACACCCACCATACACACACACACCATACACACACACCATACACCCACCATACACACACACCATACACCCACCATACACCCACCATATACACACACCATACACACACACCACATACACACACCACATACACACACCATACACACACCATACACACACCATACACACCATACACACCATACACACACACCACATACACACACCACATACACACAACACATACACACACACACACCACATACACACACCACATACACACACCACATACACACACCATACACACAACACATACACACACACACACCATACACACAACACATACACACACCACATACACACACCACATACACACAACACATACACACACCACATACACACACCACATACACACACCACATACACACACCACATACACACACATACACACACCATACACACACCATACACACACCATACACACAACACATACACACACCACATACACACACCACATACACACACCATACACACACCATACACACAACACATACACACACCACATACACACCACATACACACACCATACACACACCACATACACACACACCACATACACACACACCACATACACACACCACATACACACACCATACACACACCACATACACACACCATACACACACCATACACACCATACACACAACACATACACACACACACACACCACATACACACCACATACACACACACCATACACACACCACATACACACACCACACACACACACACACCATACACACCATACACACACACCACATACACACACCATACACACCATACACACCATACACACAACACATACACACACCATACACACACACCATACACACACACCATACACACACACCATACACACACAACATACACACACACACCACATACACACCACATACACACACACCATACACACACCACATACACACACCACACACACACCACATACACACACACCACACACACACACACACACACCACATACACACACACCATACACACACCACACACACACACACACACACCACACACACACACACACACCACACACACAACACATACACACACCATACACACACCACACACACACACACACCACACACACACACCACATACACACACCACATACACACACCATACACACACAACATACACACACCACACACACACACCATACACACACCACACACACACACCATACACACACCATACACACACCACATACACACACCATACACACACCACATAATAATAATAATAATAATAATAATAATAATAATAATAATAATAATAATAATAATAATAATAATAATAATAATAATAATAATAATAATAATAATAATAATAATAATAATAATAATAATAATAATAATAATAATAATAATAATAATAATAATAATAATAATAATAATAATAATAATAATAATAATAATAATAATAATAATAATAATAATAATAATAATAATAATAATAATAATAATAATAATAATAATAATAATAATAATAATAATAATAATAATAATAATAATAATAATAATAATAATAATAATAATAATAATAATAATAATAATAATAATAATAATAATAATAATAATAATAATAATAATAATAATAATAATAATAATAATAATAATAATAATAATAATAATAATAATAATAATAATAATAATAATAATAATAATAATAATAATAATAATAATAATAATAATAATAATAATAATAATAATAATAATAATAATAATAATAATAATAATAATAATAATAATAATAATAATAATAATAATAATAATAATAATAATAATAATAATAATAATAATAATAATAATAATAATAATAATAATAATAATAATAATAATAATAATAATAATAATAATAATAATAATAATAATAATAATAATAATAATAATAATAATAATAATAATAATAATAATAATAATAATAATAATAATAATAATAATAATAATAATAATAATAATAATAATAATAATAATAATAATAATAATAATAATAATAATAATAATAATAATAATAATAATAATAATAATAATAATAATAATAATAATAATAATAATAATAATAATAATAATAATAATAATAATAATAATAATAATAATAATAATAATAATAATAATAATAATAATAATAATAATAATAATAATAATAATAATAATAATAATAATAATAATAATAATAATAATAATAATAATAATAATAATAATAATAATAATAATAATAATAATAATAATAATAATAATAATAATAATAATAATAATAATAATAATAATAATAATAATAATAATAATAATAATAATAATAATAATAATAATAATAATAATAATAATAATAATAATAATAATAATAATAATAATAATAATAATAATAATAATAATAATAATAATAATAATAATAATAATAATAATAATAATAATAATAATAATAATAATAATAATAATAATAATAATAATAATAATAATAATAATAATAATAATAATAATAATAATAATAATAATAATAATAATAATAATAATAATAATAATAATAATAATAATAATAATAATAATAATAATAATAATAATAATAATAATAATAATAATAATAATAATAATAATAATAATAATAATAATAATAATAATAATAATAATAATAATAATAATAATAATAATAATAATAATAATAATAATAATAATAATAATAATAATAATAATAATAATAATAATAATAATAATAATAATAATAATAATAATAATAATAATAATAATAATAATAATAATAATAATAATAATAATAATAATAATAATAATAATAATAATAATAATAATAATAATAATAATAATAATAATAATAATAATAATAATAATAATAATAATAATAATAATAATAATAATAATAATAATAATAATAATAATAATAATAATAATAATAATAATAATAATAATAATAATAATAATAATAATAATAATAATAATAATAATAATAATAATAATAATAATAATAATAATAATAATAATAATAATAATAATAATAATAATAATAATAATAATAAAAAGCGATACATCCATACATGTTTTGGCGCGTCCTCCTACACAATTATAACAGATATCATAATTCGGTACGACTTCCAGTGCTAACGTTCGAATTATTGATCGACGAGATACGAGTCCTGAAACACGGAACGCAATAGCTGGACACTCTACTCTAAGCCTCGCGGTCGACACCGAGTGTAGGGATACCGGACACCCAATTACAGACAGCTAACGACGTACCATTACAGTCCTCAGGGGTGACAACGTATTAACGTTTCAAACGTTAAATTGTGTTGAAAAAATTAAATGCAAGTTTTTTTGTTTTTGCATTTAGGGTGACAATCTAATCACACAGTTCACCTGCACGACACCCAAATTCATCATCGATGAAAAATCATAATGCGGATGCGTCGCCAACCCTAAGGAATGAGCTCGAATGCCTCGCCACCAGTAATAAGAGTCGTAATACCCACACACTAGACTTAACCAAGGCAACGTTATGATGATAAATGAAGACCACGTCCTCAAAGGACTTTGAGGACGTGGTCTTCATTTATCAGGATCTTTCCTCGGTCGAGCCGTGCTGTAGTTAGGAACAAAGTGGAATCCGTTCACCACTGTTATGTGTTTAGCCGGAAAAGTGTATTATTAGACGAGGATCAAGATGCGGATGCGTTGTTCACGGGAACTATTGATGTTATAGGCAGTTTTGAGCTGAGCTGTGGCTATTTTAAATATTATATATATATATATATATATATATATATATATATATATATATATATATATATATATATATATATATATATATATATATATATATATATATATATATATATATATATATATATATATATATATATATATATATATATATATATATATATATATATATATATATATATATATATATATATATATATATATATATATATATATATATATATATATATATATATATATATATATATATATATATATATATATATATATATATATATATATATATATATATATATATATATATATATATATATATATATATATATATATATATTTAGGAATAACATTGAATGACACTATTCAGATTTAAGTCACGAATCTTAACGTGAGTTGTACATGTCCCGAGTAAGTAATTACTACGTAGAAAGACGTCTAAAATACAACCAAAGACACAGTCCTTCCTTAGGGCTAGGGTTTTGACTAGCTTTGCTTAATTACTTGCTCTCAAAATATCGAAATCACCTGTGGATGCTGGTATAGTACACACTTATGCAAGAATAAACATCAGTCGTAATTTTAAATGTCAGAGGTACAGGAATTTAGTAAATTTAAAAAAAAAAATTAGTGGTGGTGATTTCTACTTGTCATCCAATGGTCACTTGTATTCAGAAGCTTGGGCTGTCGGATGCTGGGCTGTCTCCCATGTCACTGTCGACAAGGGAAATGTTAATATAATCTGTAACACTGAACACTAACAAATAGAACGGAAATCTCTCCGACATGAGCGCTTGGCCGCTTGACACTTACGATTTTTTTTTTCATTTTAATTTACCATGTACATTGTTACATGCAATGTCGAATGCTGATTTACTACTTGCTTGGTGGCGGAGTAAATGTGCATGTCAAAGGAATAACAAAATATTCCGAAGACATGTTTAGTCCTGACTAATCTGATGATCAACGCACTATGCAATTATACCTAGGAAGGAGGTGATTGATGCCCCTGAGTGGGCTTTATATATATAAGAATATATTTTCATTTTAAAGCTAAATTATAAACATAATAACGGAAGCCGTTTTGGCTTAAGTTAGGGTCTGCGAAGCTTAAGGTCGTGGGTAGGAATCCGCCATTCGTCTATTGTCGTGAATCTCTTAGCGAGTAAGCTTAGTTGGGAGTGGTGAACCGCAATGTTAGTGACGTCACCAGCGCTGCTAGCACTCTTTAAAAATATATATGTATCGCTTATCTAGTCCAACAGTTGCAGTAATCTTGTAGGCTAGGGTTGTTCGTCAATTTAATGTAAATATATTGATTTAATATTGAATAAACTCACTGGTCGATCTTTGGACTTCAATGATTTTTCTTTATCGCAGCTTTATTATTATATGGTATAATATATTTATTATTTACTTAATATAATGTATCTTGTATTTATTTATTTCTTTTCTCTATTTTTTTGTAAGTATATTGTTTTTTTTTCCGATAATATATCCAACACCAGGCCAGAGAAAGAGAATTTTATCGTAAAGTAAGGTGCGCCTTTGTGCATACTTTAGTTTCTTTATATAAGTTCTTTGTGTACATAAAAGTTAAATAAATATATAAAATAATTTATCGATGTCATTGATGGTAATTGTAGTGATTTTCATCAAAATTCTCTAGTCTGTACAGTTGTTTATTGCAGAACTGTCTAAGAGTTTACTAAAAGGACTCGATAACATGCACCTCCAATCACTTTGCAGAAATTTATTGCGAACCGAGTGGATTCACTATGCGCAATTGCAATGTTCCGATGACAACTAAAATAATCGCACATAGAAACTATTTTACGGTCTCTTTAATAACACAATATATTACGAAAAAAAATTAAGTGTGACAAACGAGCACACATTACACCATTCATTCAATGAATACGCATGCAACATCGTAAGCGAGTTTGACCGAAAGGAAAATCTAATGTTATCTTTTTCCTTTGACGGTTTTTCTTTTCTATAATGTTAAGATAAACTAGGACGCAGTTCGCCCGATGGTAAGTAATTCATAAATACCTGCATCCATCCCCAAAGTATCGAGATGCATCTGTAGGAACTCTGAAACGTTTCTGATATATATATATATATATATATATATATATATATATATATATATATATATATATATATATATATATATATATATATATATATATATATATATATATATATATATATATATATATATATATATATATATATATATATATATATATATATATATACATATATATATATATATATATATATATATATATATATATATATATATATATATATATATATATATATATATATATATATATATATATATATATATATATATATATATATATATATATATATATATATATATATATATATATATATATATATATATATATATATATATATATATATATATATATATATATATATATATATATATATATATATATATATATATATATATATATATATATATATATATATATATATATATATATATATATATATATATATATATATATATATATATATATATATATATATATATATATATATATATATATATATATATATATATATATATATATATATATATATATATATATATATATATATATATATATATATATATATATATATATATATATATATATATATATATATATATATATATATATATATATATATATATATATATATATATATATATATATATATATATATATATATATATATATATATATATATATATATATATATATATATATATATATATATATATATATATATATATATATATATATATATATATATATATATATATAAGAATATATTTTCATTTTAATTTACCATGTACATTGTTACATGCAATGTCGAATGCTGATTTACTACTTGCTTGGTGGCGGAGTAAATGATGCACATTTACTCCGAAGGAATCAAAGGAATAACAAAATATTCCGAAGACATGTTTAGTCCTGACTAATCTGATGATCAACGCACTATGCAATTATACCTAGGAAGGAGGTGATTGATGCCCCTGAGTGGGCTTTATATATATAAGAATATATTTTCATTTTAAAGCTAAATTATAAACATAATAACGGAAGCCGTTTAGGCTTAAGTTAGGGTCTGCGAAGCTTAAGGTCGTGGGTAGGAATCCGCCATTCGTCTATTGTCGTGAATCTCTTCGCGAGTAAGCTTAGTTGGGAGTGGTGAACCGCAATGTTAGTGACGTCACCAGCGCTGCTAGCACTCTTTAAAAATATATATGTATCGCTTATCTAGTCCAACAGTTGCAGTAATCTTGTAGGCTAGGGTTGTTCGTCAATTTAATGTAAATATATTGATTTAATATTGAATAAACTCACTGGTCGATCTTTGGACTTCAATGATTTTTCTTTATCGCAGCTTTATTATTATATGGTATAATATATTTATTATTTACTTTATATATGTATTTTGTATTTATTTATTTCTTTTCTCTATTTTTTTGTGAGTATATTGTTTCTTTTTTCCGATAATATATCCAACACCAGGCCAGAGAAAGAGAATTTTATTGTAAAATAATGTGCGCATTTGTGCATACTTTAGTTTCTTTATATAAGTTCTTTGTGTACATAAAAGTTAAATAAATATATAAAATAATTTATCGATGTCATTGATGGTAATTGTAGTGATTTTCATCAAGATTCTCTAGTCTGTACAGTTGTTTATTGCAGAACTGTCTAAGAGTTTACTAAAAGGACTCGATAACATGCACCTCCAATCACTTTGCAGAAATTTATTGCGAACCGAGTGGATTCACTATGCGCAATTGCAATGTTCCGATGACAACTAAAATAATCGCACATGGAAACTATTTTACGGTCTCTCTAATAACACAATATATTACGAAAAAAAATTAAGTGTGACAAACGAGCACACATTACACCATTCATTCAATGAATACGCATGCAACATAGTAAGCGAGTTTGACCGAAAGGAAAAATCTAATGTTATCTTTTTCCTTTTGACGGTTTTTCTTTTCTATAATGTTAAGATAAACTAGGACGCAGTTCGCCCGATGGTAAGTAATTCATAAATACCTGCATCCATCCCCAAAGTATCGAGATGCATCTGTAGGAACTCTGAAACGTTTCTGATATATATATTTAGGAAAAACATTGAATGAATTCAGATTTAAGTCACGAATCTTAACGTGAGTTGTACATGTCCCGAGTAAGTAATTACTACGTAGAAAGACGTCTAAATACAACCAAAGGCACAGTCCTTCCTTAGGGCTAGGGTTTTGACTAGCTTTGCTTAATTACTTGCTCTCAAAATGTCGAAATCACCTGTGGATGCTGGTATAGTAAATACTTATGCAAGAATAGACATCAGTCGTAATTTTTAATGTCAGAGGTACAGGAATTTAGTAAAATTAAAAAAAAAATCACCGTTAAAACTCTCCTTGGTTCTTTGGTTTGTTATCAATTTTCCAATACTCTAATTTGTTATTCCTTTGTTTTTCTTTGGTATCTTCTCCGTGAGACGTGTAGCTCAGTGAATAAGCGTTCCCAAGTACGTAAGCAAACAGAGTTCGATTCCCAGTCGGCACTATTGAAATTGTTAATTGCAATTTTTAGTGCTGATATGCCGATTTATTTAGTGTGGGAATAAATTTAAAAATATGTTAATTTATTCACCAACCATAGCTCAAAGGATTAATATGATACGGTCTTAAGACGCGTAGAACTGATAACCGAAGAAAGTTTCCCAAGTTGTTCGTAGCGTCGGACAATCCGCCGCTAGAATGAGTCCTACTCTGTGGTTGGTACTTCAGCCCATCACTGTTCCACTATTATATACTAGTGATGGGCTGAAATAAGGGATAATGATGAACCAGCCAAACGAGAATGTAAATAAATATCCCACATAACAAGTAATAATTAATTCACCTTAACCACAGACCGTAAACTACAGCGAACATGTTTCGCATATCACGTTACACGATCTGGCGAGAATTTAATATTTCCACATAATATTAGTCATTAATTACACAACTGAAATCACAATTAAGCTTTTTTTTTTTTTTTATAGCATTAAGAGTAACAAACGAGCACACAGTTCACCTGATGTTAAGTGATTCCTGCGGCCCATGACATCTACATTCACCCTTGACAAGGCATCATGATGCAGATGCGTTGTTGCCCTCGAGGACTGAGATGGAATGCCTAGTGACCAGTAAGAAAGGTCTCCGGATCCCTGCACTCACCAGACGAAACACAGCAGCGTTAGGCTGCTATTTTACGCTGGTATTCTGTGAGGGCGTGGTCCTACCCCGGTCGAGCTGACCCATTCATTCTGCAGCTAGAAACAAACTGCAGTGTAGCTCTACCACTGTCATACATGTCAAGCTGCAACGTATACATGTTTGCTTCTGCAATGTAGGATGCAATTATGTATATATTACGAATTAATAAATAATAGATATATCTAACATCTCATATGTAAAAATTAACCAAACCAACTGAAGCACTCGCGTTTATGGACCTAATCTATGTTCTTTTATCTAAGTACCATCATTTGTTAAATTGAATGATCATTTATAATTAAGCCAATAGTATAATAGACTAGGTGAGGGTGTGCGTACCTAATTCTAGCACACGTAGGGCAGCTAACGGGAAAATAACCATTGGTAGCATTCTATCTTTGTTTTTAAATATTCCCAGTGAGTAATGATCACATTCGCACCACCATCATCATCTCGTCTCAAATAACTATTTCAGAGTCGATAGACTATCTAAAAAACTTAAAGTAACTTAACACGTTATCCTTGTCACGCCGCGAGCGTTGGTACAATAAGTCAATTCTTGCTTAAGACGGCGTGTGGACACCTCCGTGTTCGCAGCCGCTGCGATAACAATGCTAATGTGAAGTGCAAACAATGCTCACGTCACGCCCATATTACTGGCGACGAGGAATTACATCTTGGTGCTCACGGTGACAACGCATCTTCATTGTGATTCCTTATCCCTATCGAGGTGGAATCACTTGCAATCGGGCGAACTGTGTGCTCGTTTGTCACCGTCGTGACAAAAAGAAAAACGCCCAGTATCCGAAATTAATCTTTTTTTTTAAGAAGGCAGAATAGCTTCCGGTTTTTCATTCACTAACATTCCGGTTAACCACTCCAAATAAGCTTAAATGCTTGTGCTAGGAGGATGGTTCACGACAATAGTGTAATGGCGGATACGAACCCTTTGTTTGGCAGACCGTACCCCAAACCTATTGCTATCGACTATACGCTATTGACGCTTCAAAGTCCGATGAGACGCACTCAGTCGGTACAAGAGAATATGCAGTACCGGTAATTGGTACCAGTGCATTGTGCACATACAGGATGTTGCTTCATTGTAGTAAAACTAGTTAGGACGTATAGAATAGAAGTATAGAAAGAAAAGAATTTATTACTGCAAAAACATCTAAATTATTCATATAAATAAATCATAATAGAATTATACATGTATGTATAAGCAGAGGTTTTAATATAGAAACGAAGTATTCACGATACCCACAGTGGCCAAGCCTATGTCGTGGGGACCGATAGGATTTACTTAGAGTTCAGAGTAACCTTCGGGGTTGGTTGATACATTACACAAATTAAAAATTAAAAGTTGGCTTCTAAGCTTACACTACATACAAAAGGAGCAGTTTTTACAAACACTTTGTACATAAATAAGCATTATAAAAACATAGGCACACCTTGCCACATTTACACGCACGATAACTCTTACACACACACACGCAAATATACACATATTTTGAAATACTTTCTTAATTGTTTGTTACTTTATAAAGTTATTGTCAAGATTTATTGAATATCATTGAGGGCACAGATTCCTGAGATACAGGTTTTATTCCTGGTTCACGAGTTAGAGACCTCATTATATGATTTATCAATAAAGTATTATTATTAAAAAAAGAATACACTCATATAAATATTGCATACGGTATATACAACATATGCCTAAGTTAAATTCATAATTAAATTATTTTAAATGATGTTAGTAACAATTAATATAAATTCATACAATATATGATAGAAACAGATATCACAGTATAAAACTTTATGTTCAAATTTGAAAACTTTGTCACATTTAACCGAGATCATAAACATGCGTTGTGACCTCTCAGGACTAAGATGGAATGCCTCGTCACCAGTAATGATGGTGTCCGGATCCCTGCACTCCTCAGATGAAACACAGAAGGCGTTCTGTAGTGTCGGCCAATTCATGATGCAGTTATAAACATGCTATCTTATTAAAACTATTCGACTTCACCAGAGGTTAATACTTTAACGTATAAAGTATGTTATATCATTGATAACGGCGATTACGCAACGACTTACGGTATTGTTTCCCCAACTGTTCTTTTGTGGCGACCCCCCAAGACAAAAAGATAAGCAATAAGCCTTGCGACCCCCTTCACTATAAAATTATAATAATATTTTAATTAATAGTTTATTTACACAAACCAAGCTATACGTTTATTTTTTCATGCTGTTACTATACGGTAATATATAATTGTATAAAACGGAATTAAAATTTATTATTTAATAATCGAATCTTTTATATAAAGTTCTTGTTAATTGAACAGATTGCGTGCGACCCCTTCGTGACAAACGTGACCCCCCTAGGGGTCGCTATCCGCAGCAGGTAGAGAAACGATGGCTTAGTTATTTCAATAACGCAGACGTTCAAACGTACAGCGAACGAACTAAAGAAATGGTTTCCGTTATCATGATTTACATAATAATCAGTCATGACGTTTGTAATTCAACAACTGCGCAGAAAAAACAAAGCATGTACAATAACAAAAAAATACACAAGATTGTAGTGTTAATTTATGGAAAATCCAACAGCTGTACTTCCCCCGGTCACTCCCCGGAGGAGGATGAACTCACAGAATAAAGTGAAATCACAGCGTTTCAATGGTACGGGCACCTATTTCTGGTGAAGCGCCATTTTTTGTCAGGGGTCACAATGCGTCATCATTATGATTCCTTATCGAGGATTTTTGTGGGTGTCACGAGTCGTAGGAATCGGTTATCATCAGAAGAACTGTGTGCTCGATTATCAACCTCAATACAATAATAAAAAAGTTACCATTACATACATGTACCGTACTTACCTTTAATGTTCTTTTCACATAACCTGTATTTTTTGACATCACCCATTCGACATATACTTATCAGACATTAAGTAGTCAATTTGTGTGTGTGTTAATGTGTATATCATATATATATATATTATTTTTTGCTCAACGCATAGGTTGGCTGGTAGAAAATGCTTTTTGCCGTTAATTTCTATACTGTAACGTATGTTTTACTTGGGCAATTAAAAAAAAATTAAATATATTCATACATACATAAATGAGAAGCTAATAAAATGGTCTTAAAAAGAAAGACGTCCTCCCGCAAAAAAATAAAGACGTGTCCGTGGGAGGAAAATAGTGAAACCAGTTGCGTCCTCGATGCGATTTGTATTCAATGGCTGTTTGTAGATGTAACCGTTCTTTGATGTCGGCCACCTTAGGATATTGAGGCCGCCTTGGAGTTTTTGTCGGTGCCCGCGCAAAAACTAAAGGTCACCCCAGACGACCAGTACTGTTCGCTTGCTACATACATAAACGCGGATCTGTTTGTAATCTCCTCAGTTATAAGGCACAATACAGCTTGTTTATTGACATCATGAACGGATCAGCTCGATTTGGATGGACTACGTCGTCTATACACGTTAGTGTAGGGGTCCGGAGAGGCAGTTGCCGATCGCACGTCATTCTATCTCAACCCTCGGAGGTGACAACGAAAGTGCATCTTGAATCTGTTTTGAAGTTGTAGATTATGGGAGGCGGTTATCACTTAAAATCATGTGATCTATGACATCGTCTATTACGTCTGATATTATAAAAGAAAGACTGTATCTTGTTTTGGGGTATTATTGTGCATATTATAAAATAAATCTTTTTTTATAATACGCCAACGCACAGTATCGGTGTAAAACAGCAGACTAACACCGTGTTTCGTATGGTGATTGTGGGGATCCTGTTAGTCGATTACAGATAACCTTAGTATTCCATGTCAATCCTGAGGATTAAGAATAACAGTCATCACTAACTAGCAGGTCACTGTGAGTCCACCTGTGACACTACTAAAAAAAAACCTGAAATCAGACCTCAAGATATATCTCGTTTATTCGATCAATTTGAAATAGTACATCCGTAGACCGTTACTATGGAAATTAATTAATTTATTCAAATGCTCGATAATCGCGGACAAACATTTCACAATTTCTATAGATATAGATAATAATTGAATGATTCAGCATACATCGGCAAGCATTTACGGTACATTGTGACCGGT